>CABHPR010153017.1:31255-66139 GCA_902168415.1 Peromyscus melanophrys
TTTTTTTTTTTCTATTTATCATGGACATTGTTTTGACCCTGATTCTTCTGTACTGCCTTCTTTTAGCTTAATTTTTTATGATGAATCTTTGTAATTCCATCCTCAACGTTTTAGATATTTCCCTTGCAATTATCTTAGAGATTAAATTTAGATTGAGTTAGATTACATTTAGATTATCCTAAAGTTAGGATAATGTAATTTGGCCTTGTACCAATAGAACCTAAAAAAACACCCACAAAACTCCACTCCTGTAGCTTTGTCCTCACTCTGTTAGTGACATCACATGCTATATCAATAATATTGATTGATAATTTCTAATGCATATGGTTTAAATTGTATATAATTAAAATGGAAACTACAGGCCAAAATTATGATAATCATAGCTTTTTATTTTTATTGTTTGAGAATTTAATAGATACATATAATCTATTTTGATCAATTCCACACACCATTCCTTCCTCTACAAATCTTTCTATAACTACACCTTACTCAATTTTATGTATCCTTTTTTCCCCAAATCCATTAAATCCACTTACTGCTATGTGCATGGAGCCTCATCTTTAAGAACGCTTCATCTCCTTCTCCCAACAGTTATCAGTTGCCAATAATTCAAATAAGACTGGGGCTTTATGATTATTTTCCTATGCTGGGATTTTTTTCCAGCTTGCTCTTGTTCAGGCCTTGTGTATGTTGTTATAATTGCTATGAGTTCATGTGTGCAAATTCTTTATTTTACCTGAAAAATATTGTTTCACTTTAGTCAGCTACTGCTTCTGGCTCTTAAAATATTTCTGACTCTTTTTCATGATGATCTCTGATGTGTGTGTGTGATATCCCCTTTAGGGCTAAGACTCTGTATTCTATGCATGTTAACCAATTATAAGTCTCTATATTAATCACCATACACTACAAAAAGAAGCTTCTCTGAGGGTTGAGAGACAAACTATTCTATACACATAATGATAAGTCATTAGAAGTTGGTATAATACTATATCCACCTTGCAGAATAATAGTAGTAGGTTCTCCTAGGCCTATGATCTACCTAGCCACAGGGTTCTCAGCCCTGTTAAAAGTGCCAGCCACAAATTCCATCTTATGGAAGGGGCCTTATATTCAAGCAGAAAATGGTTGGTTATTCCCATAACATCCATCCCACTCTTGTACCAGTAGATATCTTGCCAGGCTAATTGAGTTATTATAGATTGCATGGTTAACAGCTTAGGAAGAATGATTACTTTTCTGTTTTGGTAGCATGCATTGCACACTGTGAACACTAAGTCCTCAGTTGGGATGAAACTTTCAGGTTAGTACCAGCTTGATTTCTCCATGTCCTGTAATCAGTGGCCAACCCCAGTGGCCAACAACTTCAAAAGAATAAACCACATCACTGGGCTTTTATTAGTTGATAACCTATGGTGTTTAGGAGAGGGATTGTTCACCATTATGAAGTATTTTCATTTAAACTCTTTTCACACACACAAACACACACACACACACACACACACACACACACACACACACACACATATATAAAGAAGCTTCTACAATAGTAGGTTTCCATGTGGCTTGATGTTTGCTTTTATTATTGATTGTACTTAGCTTTATCAGAAATCTTCAACATATACTACAACTTCCAGGAAATTGAACTATTGAGTTTGCTTTCATTTCAACTTTCCAGACTCCTTTTCAGCAAATTTTCTGACTAGATCTTGTGCAGTTATTGTCACTCAGCTTAATTTTTTATTTCAAAATGCTTTGCTTTCCACCTCATTTTTGGAATACTTTGGAATTTTTTCAGCTATTCAGTTATTAACTTTTATTCTCTTTTAGTTCATCGTCTTGCTACATTTGAGCCTCCAAAATCTCTCATAAGAATTGCATGAAGTGCTGTGCATGCCGTCTCAGACTCTATGAGTTCATATGAGCTTTGCTCAGTTTATTTAAAGGGCCTTGTTTTCTTGGTATCTTCCATCTCCTCTGACTCTTACACTCTGCATTCTTTTCCTTGGGGTTCTCTGAGCTCTGAGGGGAGGGATTTAATGGAGACATCCCATTTGGGGCAAGTGTTCTGAGTGTTCCAAGGTTCCTCATCCTCTGCATCATCTTTAGCCACGAGTCTCTGTATTTTTTTCTTACTTGATGCAGGAGTAATGTCGCCTGATGATGGCTGAGCAAGGCACTGATCTATAAGTATAGCAGAGTGTCATTAGGAGATCTTTTACTGCTCTATTTCTTTTAGGATAGTAGTATTTGATGTTACCCAGGGTCCCTGGGCTTTCTAGTCTCTGATTCTTGGTTACCCAATCAGTGTCAGACACAGGTTCAAGCTCACAGAGTGGGCCTTAAGTCCAATGAGTCATTGGTTGGTTACTCCAGCAAGCTTTGTGGGGACCATTGCACTAGCATATTTTGCAGACAGGACACCATCGTAGAACAAAGGGTTTGTGGCTGGCTTGGTGTTTACATTTCCCTTTTGATGGTGTGCCGAGTACCTTTCTATATCAAAGAGTGTACCTACAGAATATAGGGGCAAAAACTCTAAGTAGGAATCAGCTCAATTTCTCCATGTTCAATCAGGTGTATAAGTGTGTTCAGAAGTAGGGCCTTGCTGTCAGTTTATGGAGAGCAACCTATAGTACTGACAACAGCCTAGCTTGTTTGGAGGTTCCCAATAACTCAGAAGTTAACTCAATCCTGGCACTGCTTGTGTCCTTTAGTGACAAAAGATGGCCAGTTGGGACTCTACCCCCCCCCCCATTATTTGGCAATTTCATTTAGATTGCCTTCATTTATATATTTATTTTAGGAAGTTTCTACTGTGTTAGATTTCCATACCATTCCTCAAATGTCCCTTTATTCTATCTGTGTTCCCTCCAGCCACCATTTCTCCCTTACCACTCCTAACTTGATCCCCCATTCCAGCATCCTCCCTATGTATCTATAAGTATCTATTCTATTTCCCTTTCCTAATGAGATATGTATGTTACCTTTAGTCCCTTACTCTATACCTACCCTCGTTAGGTCTATTGATTGTAGCTTAGTTATCAACTTCACAGATAATACCCACACATAACTGAATATATACCATATTAGTCTGAGTCTGCAATACCTTACTTATGGTTTTTTCTAATTTATCCATTTGCCTTCAAATATTTTGATTTCATTTTTATAAGCAGCTGAGCTATACTCCATTATACAATGTGCTAAAATTTCTTTATCCACTCTTCTGTTGAGGGGCATGTAGGTTGTTTCCAATTTCTGGCTATTATGAATAGAGCAGCAATGAACATGGTTGAGCAAGTGACCTTGTAGCTGGATAAAGTGTCCTTTGGGTGCATGCCCAAGAGTGGTGCAGTTGGATCTTGAATTAGATTGATTCACATCTTCCTAAGGAACTGCCAAACAGATTGCCATAGTGTCCCTATGAGTCTGCACTCCTACCAGCAATGTATGAGAGTTTCCTCTTACTCCACATGCTTGCTAGCATGAACTATCACCAGTTTTGTTGATCTTAGTCATTCTGACAGGTGTAAGATGAAATCTCAAAGTAGTTTTGATTTGCATTTCCCTGACAGCTAAGGATGTTGATATCTACTTCTTTTGTTTTAATTCTTTATATATTTTGGATATTAGCCAGCTATCTGATGTGTACTTTGTGAAATTTTTTTCCCATTTTGTAGGTTGCTGCTTTGTCTGAATGACAGTGTTCTTTGCCTTATAGAAATTTCCTAGTTTCATATGGTCCAATTTATTGATTGTTGATTTTAGTGCCCATGCTGTGTTCTGTTCAGAAAGTCTTTCCCTGTGCCAATGAGTTCAAGGCAGTTCCCATTTTCTCTTCTAATCCAGTTCAGTGCATCTGCTTTTATGTTGACGTCTTTGATCCATTCTGAGTTGAGTTTTGTACATGGTAGTAAGTATGGATCTATTTGGATTCTTCTACATGCAACCATCCTATTTGAATAACACCACTTTTTTGAAGATGTGTCTTTTTTTTTCTTGTATTTTTTTCTGGCCTGTTTACAAAAGGCAGATAGATGGTGTAGATTTACATCTAGGCCTTCTGTTCAACTACATTAATCAATGTGTCTGTTTTGTGCCAATACCGCGTTGTTTTTGTTACTGTAGCTTTGTAGTACAGCTGGAAGTCAGGAATGGTGAGATCTCCAGCAGTTATTTCATTGTTCAGGATTGTTTGATTGTTTTTGTTGATGTTGTTGTTTCCATATGAAGCTGAAAATTATTTCTTCAAGATATGTGAAGAACTGTATTGAAATTTTAGTTGAGATTGTATTGAATTTGTAGATTATTTTTGGTATGATGGTCATTATATATAATTTTATATCCCCACCAGTTTCCCCTCCCTCATCTCCTCCCATTTCCTCCCCCCATATTCCCTCCACCACCACCCCCAATCCACTCCTCTTCTGTTTCTGTTCAGAAAGAGACAGGCCTCCATGGGTTTTAACAAATCATAGCATATCAAGTTGCAGTAAGACCAAGCACTTCCCCATGGGCCAGGCAACCCAGTATGAAGAACAGGTTTCCAAAAGACAGCCAAAGCATTAGGGACAGCCCCTGCTCCTAGTTTTAGGAGTTCCACAAGTAGACAAAGCTACACAACTGTCACATATATGAAGAGGACCTAGGTCAGTCCTGTGCAGACTTCCTGGTTGTTGGTTCATACTCTGAGCTCCCATGAGCCCAGGTTAGTTGTTCCTGTGGGTTTTGTCGTGATGTCTCTGACCCCTCTGGCTAATAAAATCCCTTCCTCTCTTCAGCAGGATTACCCAAACTTGACCTAATGTTTGGCTGTGGGTCTATGTCTGTTTCTATCAGTTACTAGATGAAGCCTCTCTGATAACTGGGGTAGCCATCAATCTATGAGCATAGCAGAATATCATTAGGCATCATTACATTGATATTTTTTTCCTCCAGTCATGTTTGGTTCTATCCTAGATATCTGGACCATCCAGCCTCTGGGTACTAGCATTCCAGGAAGTATTGGGGATGGGCTCACTCTTGTGGCAATGGGTCTTAGGCTGGACCAGTCATTGGCTGGCCACTCCCATAATCTGTGTGCCGTCTTTAGCCCAGCACATCCCATAAGACTGTAGGTCAAAGGTTGTGTTGATGTGTTTATATAAATTGTTCTATTATCAATGAAAACTCAGGAGTCAGAAAATCTAATAGATCAAGAAAGCAGCAGAGGAATGATGAGCTGATCCTCCCTTCATGTTTCCCGGATAGAAAGGACCTGCCAATCTTTCTAAGCCCATCCCTACTCCCTTCTGTCTCTTTATCATATCCTGGGTCCTCCAAAATTTCTATGGCTAATTCTGGTCTGCTAATCATTGACTCTGCCCCCCAATTCAAGGTTCATATTATTAACAGTCTCAGAGTATCACAGTACAATCAAATATCCCACAACATTTCTCCCTTTTTGTCTAAATAAAAAGGAAAGGTTTTAACTCTAACACAGTAAAACTATGTACAATAAGGACAATTATCAGGTAAGAATTAAGTTTACATTGCCTAGTCCATTTGTATTTGGCAAATTCTGAGAAATTACTCTATTATGTATCCTATCTTGATGAGTACAAAGTTTTATACCTAAATGACTTCTATCATAACTTGCATTACCATACTAAAAATATCTTTTTAGACCTTAAAATATTTTGTTAAACAACTTAAGCTTTTATATCTCTCAATCTTATAAACTTTACACCTCTTTTGTAAGTTTCTTTCTTGAATTTGATAATGAAGAAAATGGTATAATGTGGTTGATATATTGTGCACCCCAACAAACTTATCTGAGGGTCAGAGAATAGAACAGCCATAATATTAAACATAGAGGCTAGGCAGTGGTAGCACATGCCTTTAATCCTAGCATTTCAGAGGCAGAGATCCACCTGGATCTCTGTGAGTTCAAAGCCACACTGGAAATAGCCAGGCATGGTGACTCATGCCTTTAATCTCAGGAAGTGATGGCAGGAAGCAGAAAGGTATTTAAGATGTGAGAATGAGAAACTAAGCCTTGATTAAGCTTTTAGGTTTTTGAGCAATAGGTCAGCTGAGATTCATTCTGAATGACACAGAGGCTTCCAGTCTGAGGAAACAGGATCAGCTGAGGAATTGGCAAGGTGAGGTGGCTGTGGCTTGTTCTGCTTCTCTAATCTTCTAGCATTCGCCCCAATACCTGGCTCCAGGTTTGTTTTTCATTAATAAGACCCTTTAGGATTCATGCTACAGTATAACTATTCTTCAACCCCATCAGAGACCAGAGAAGGATAAAATATTATCTGAGCAAACAGAAAGTGAGGAGAAAACAACTTCCCAAACTATAGAAATCATAGAGACATCTGGCTGCCTAGACAGTCACTCAAGTTTCCTCTGCAATGTTGGGGCAATCATCTTTGGCTAACAGACCTAGACTATCTGACAGACTTCTCTGTGAAGCAGGAACTTTGAAGGAGTGTCCTACATTGTCTTGGCAAGTTTCAGCAGCCACCTTGTTTTGCATCTTGCTTGTTCAATTTAGACAATGTATAGTCAGCAGTTGAGGCAAGGATAGTTTCTTCCCATTGGATAACTTTGCCACAAATAAAAGCAAACTCCATATGGAGGCTCTTTGATGCAATCATCTTCTCTGAATTAGATTGGTGCTGCCAGGAGCAAACATATCTCACTGTTAAGAAAAACCTTGTGTTAATAAAACATCTTAAATGCCTTATTCTGTAGATCTCTGAAGTGTCTTGAGACCATCTATCTAATACATATTTCTGTTTGACCTTGAAAACATCTAACATGATGACAGGTTTAATTGTTATATATGTCTACTAACCTACATTTCTTTTTTAAAAAAAAAACATAATTTTTTTTATTGAACCTTTGGGAGTTACACATTATGCACCCAATTCTGCTCAGCTTTCAGTTCCCCCATATTTTCCCCTCCCTCCTGAAGTGTCCCTCAAATGAAAATTTTAAAAAATCAAAACAAACAAACACAGAGAAAAACAACAACAAAAAACCTTCACTCCTCCATCTTTCCTGCTTTCCCAATACCTCTTCATCCTGGTGGCATTGGGAGCCACAGTGTGAGACACAGTATACACTTTTGTCCAATCAGCTTTACTAGCAAATGTTCATTGCAATGAGTCACTGGTCTGGTTCAAGGTCTCTGGGATACATTATCACTGGATTCTCTCTGAAACGTCTCTCAGATATCCCAAAATAGGCCCAAGACATGGAGATCCTGCAGTTATCATTCCACAGGACCAGTCCCTTCACAAGCTCCAGCAGGTCCTAGATGGGGTAGATGTTAGAATGGACCAACCCCAGGCCTGGCTGTGGGCCTGGGCAATAATTGAGCTGGTCAGTTCAGGCCCTCAGGTGAGAGGTGAAACCAGCTCTCCTATGCCCATGCCATCAGGGTCAGCTCTCCCCAACTTGTGGTGAGGAATGGGACCATCTCTCCCAAGTACTTGGGGGAGGCAGCTCTCCCGTGAGGGTTAGAGCCAGGTCTCTTGCTGCAGTATCCAGCAAGGGGTAGGACTAGCTATTCCAGGGCCAGTGAAGGTCAGGGCTGTCTCAGCATGGTCTTCTGATACCATCATGCATGATTTCCATGGCTCCATGAGGTGACATGGGCCACAGACATCTACACAGACCCCAGCTGTAGCATGACCACTGACCCAGATGTGACCTTTAGTAGCAGCTTGGGCCTGGGTGACATCCTGGCTCAGGTGGAAGCACAGGCCACTCAGATCAGGATGGCTCTGATGGTAGCATGGTTCCCAGACACCAACAAGACCACAGGCTGCTGTCCCAACCCCAGACTTCTATGTAAACTTTAGGAGCAACACAAATCTTAGCAATAGTGAGACCACAGACCCAGACATGGTCCTCAACTACAGCCAAGTCTGAATGTCACCATTGCCTCAGGTGACAGTGCAGACCACTAAGAGCAGCATGGCCTCCAGCAGCAGCATGGCCCTCAGACACTAATTAGGCCCTAGATCTATGGCATCCATGTGGCCTTCTACATTAAACATCAGACATCAACACTGACCCTAGCTGCAGTAGGGCCACAGACCCAGACATGGTTCTCAGCTGCAGCTCTGGCCCAGATGTAACCATGACATCTGGTAGCAGCACAGCCCATTCAGATCTGCATGACCCTGGCTGCAGCATATTCCTTGGCCACCAACATGGATTAAGATGGCTGACTGGATCCTGGGAATCCACATGGCCCTTGGTGGCAACATGGGCCAGGGACTTCAGCACAGACCCATGCTGCAGTGGGACCACAGACCCAGATGTGGCCCTTGGCAGCAATCTGGGTCTGAATGTCACCATGGCCCCAGGTGGCAGCACAGGCTACGACTTGGCTGCAGAGGCTGTTGCTTCAGAAGCCACCTCATGATCTTGTGCCCCACATTGGATACCAGATGATGCATTTATCTAAAATGTTCTATTATCAATAAAAACTCCAGAGTCAGGTATTTGGGTAAAAAAACCTGATAGATCAAGAAGGTGGCAGAAGAATAATCAGCTGACCCTATCTCTATGCTTTCCAGATCAAAAGGGTCTGCCAGTCTTTCTAAGGTCCTCCCTACTCTTTCCTGTCTCTCTATTGTATCCTCCAAAATCTCTATGGCTGATTCTGGTCAGCTAGTTGTTGACTCTACTCCCTGATTCAAGGTTAACTTTCTTAACAGTCTTGGAGTGTCTGTCTCAGCATGATCAAATATCCCATAGTATTTTGTGGCTGGTGGGTGTCACAATCCCTCCACTTGAAAACTTGCCTGATCACAGGAGATGGCCAGTTCAGGCCACCTATCCACTGCTGCTAGGAATCTTAGTTGTCTTGGTCATCTTTGTAGATTCCTGGGAGATTCCCTTGCATCAGGTTTCCATCTGACCCCCAAATGCTCCCCTGATTCCCACCATCTCTTTCAATACTCTCCCGCATCAACCTTGCAACCCAATCCCTCATGTTCCCATCCCTTCCTGCCCCCAGTCAGTCCTTACACAAAATCTCTTGTAATTTCCCTTCCCAGAGTGATCTATGCTCTCCCCTCACCACCCCGATCTTCTTTGTTACCTAGCCTCTCTGGGTCTGTGGATTGTAGCATGGTTATCCTTTACTTTATAGCTAATATCTACCATAATTGAGTACATACCATGTATCTTTTTCTGGGTCTGGAGTACCTCACTCAGAATGATTTTTTTCTAGTTCTATCCATTTGCCTTAAAATTTCAAGATGTCATTGTTTTTAACATCTGAGTAATATTCTATTGTGTAAATGCACCACATTTTCTTTACTCATTCTTCAGTTGAGGGGCATCTAGGTTGTTTCCAGGTTATGGCTATTACAAATAAAGTTGCTATGAACATTGTTGAGCAAGTGTCTTTTGGTGTGATTGGTCAATCCTTTGGGTGTATGCCCAAGTATGGTATAGCTAGGTTTTGAGGTAGATTGATTCCCAATTTTCTGAGACACCATCATATTGATTTCCAAAATGGCTGTACAAGTTTGCACTCCCAACAGTGGTGCCTCTCCAGCATAAGCTGTCATTTTTCATCTTAGCCATTCTGACAGGTGTAAGATGGAATCTCACAGTCATTTTGATTTGCATTTCCCTGATGGTTAAGGATGTTGAACATTTTTTAAATGTTTCTTACCATTTGACATTCTTCTGTTGAGAATTCTCTGTTTAGGTCAGGACCCCATTTTTAATTGGATTGTCTGGTGTTTTGTTTGTTTTTTGTTTTTTTTTTATTTCTAGTCTCTTGACTTCTTTATACATTTTTGAAATTGGCCCTCCGTCAAATATGGAGTTGGTGAAGATTTTTTGCCATTCTATAGGCTGTCATTTTGTTCTATTGACAGTGTCTGTTGCCTTACAGAAGATTTTCAATTTTCATGAGGTACCATTTATTAATGGTTGATCTTAGTTTCTGTGCTACTAGTGTTCTATTCAGAAAATTATCTCCTGTGCCAATGTGTTCAAGGCAATTTCTAACACTCTTTTCTATCAGGTTTAGTGTAAGTGGATTTAAGTTGGGGTCTTTGATTCACTTGGACATGAGCTTTGTGCAAGGTGATAGATACAGTTCTGTTTGCATTCTTCTATGTGCCAACATCCAGTTATACCAGCACTATTTCTTAAAGATGCTTTCCATTTTATAATTTTGGCTTCTTTGTCAAACACCAGGTGCCCATAGATGTGTATATTTATGTCTGGGTCTTCAATTTGATTCCATTGATCCACCTTTCTGTTTTTATGCTAATACCATGCTGTTTTATTACTGTAGCTCTGAAGTAGACCTTGAATCAGGGATGGTGATGCCTCTGGAAGTTGTTTTATTGTTTTATCTACACTGAGTTTTTTTTTCCATTGGAATTTGAGTATTGTTCTTTCAAGTTCTGTAAAGACTTGTGTTGGAATTTTGATGGGAATTGCATTGAATTTGTAGATTGCTTTTGATAAGATGGCCATTTTTACTGTGTTAATCTTACAGATCCATGAGCATGCGAGATCTTTTCATCTTCTGATATCTTCTCCAATTTATTTTTACAAAGATTTGAAGTTCTTGTCATACAGGTCTTTCATTTGCCTAGAGTTATCACAAGACATTTTATGTGATTTGTGGCTATTGTGAAGGGTGTTGTTTCTCTGAATTTTTTCTCAGGCCTTTTATCATTTGCATATAGTAGAGCTACTGATTTTTTATTTTTTATTTTTTGGTTAATCTTGTACCCTGCCACTTTACTAAAGGTGTTTATCAGCTGTGGGCTTCCCTGGTAGAATTTCTGGGGTCACTTATGTATACTATCATACTACTTGCAAATAATGATACAATGATACTTTGACTTCTTTTCCAATTTGTATCCCTTTGATCTCCTTTTGTTGTCTTATTGCTTTAGCTAGAACTTAGAGTACTATATTGAACAGATGGAGAGAGTAGATAGCCTTGTCTTGTTCCTGATTTTAGTGGAATTGATTTGAGTTTCTCGCCATTTAATTTGATGTTGGCTGTCAGCTTGCTATATATTGCTTTCATTATGCTCTCATTTGTTCCTTCTATCCCTGATCTCTCCAAGACCTTTATCATGAAGGGGTGTTAGATTTGGTCAAAGGCTTTTTCAGTATCTATGAGATGATCATGTAGGGTTTTTTTTTCTTTCAGTATGTTTATATGGCGGATTACATTGACAGATTTAAATATGACGAACCATCCCTGCATCTCTGGGATAAAGCTTACCTGATCACGGTGGCTGATCTTTTCAATGTATTCTTGGATTTGGTTTGCCAGTATTTTATTGCATATTTTTGCATATTTAGATATTAGGGTGACTGTGGCCTCATAGAAAAAGAATTTGGCAATGTTCCTTCTGTTACTGTTTTTGGAATAATTTGAAGAGTTTTGGTATTAGCCCTTCTTTGAAAGTCTGGTGGAATTCTACATTAAAATCATCTGGCCCTGGGCTTTTGTTGGTTTGGAGACATTTAATGAGTATTTCTATTTCCTTAGTGTAAAGCGAATCTTAAAGGGTCTTGCCAGTTCCTCAGGTGATCCTGTTTCCTTAGACTGGAAACCTCTGTGTCCTCATCCAAATGGATCTCAGCTGAACTGCTGCTCAAAAGCCTAAAAGCTTAACCAGGCTATAGTTCCTCGTTCTCATGCCTTAAATACCTTTCTACCTCCTGCCATTACTTCCTGAGATTAAAGGCATGAGTCACCATGTTTGGCTGTTTCCAGTGTGGCCTTGAACTCACAGAGATCCAGGTGGATCTCTGCCTCTGAAATGCTAGGATTAAAGGCATGTGCTACCACTGCCTAACCTCTATGTTTAATATTATGGCTGTTCTGTTCTCTGACCCCAGATAAGTTTATTAGAGTGCACAATATTTTGGGGAACACAATATCACCACACCTTAGAGTTTATAGGTTTATTTAAATTGTTTATCTGATCTTGATTTAATTTTGGTATGTGGTATCAAGAAATTTGTCCGCCGGGCGGTGGTGGCGCACGCCTTTAATCCCAGCACTCGGGAGGCAGACCCAGGCGGATCTCTGTGAGTTCGAGGCCAGCCTGGGCTACCAAGTGAGTTCCAGGAAAGGCGCAAAGCTACACAGAGAAACCCTGTCTCGAAAAACCAAAAAAAAAAGAAAAAGAAAAAGAAATTTGTCCATTTATTTTAGATTTTCCAATTTTGTGGAGTAGAGGTTTTTGAAGTATGACTAAATGATTCTTGGGATTTCCACAGTATCTGTTGTTATGTCCCCCTTTTCATTTCTGATTTTGTTAATATGAATATTCTTTCTTTGCCTTTTGGTTAGTTTGTATATGGTTTGTCTATCTTGTTGATTTCTCAAAGAATCAACTCTGTTTCATTGATTTTTTGTATTGTTCTCTTTGTTTCTATTTTATTGATTTCAGCCCTGAGTTTATTTCCTACCATCTATTCTTCTTGGTTGTCTTTGCTTCTTTTTGTTTTAGAGCTTGCAAATGTGCTTTCAAGCCACTAGTATGAGATTTCCACAAATTTTTTGTGCAGTCACTTAATACTTAATACTTTGAACTTCCTTTCTTCTTAGAACTATTTTCATTATGTTCCATAAGTTTGGGTATGTTGTGCATTAATTTTTATTGAATTCTGGAAAGTCTTTAATTTTTTATTTCTTCCTTAACTCAGTGGTAATTCAGTTGAGATTTGTTCAGTTTCTATGAGGTCATAGGCTTTCTGTAGTTTGTGTTGTTGTTGAAGTCCAGCTTTAAATCATGATGATCTGAAAAGATTCATGGAGTTATTTCAGTTTTTTTGTGTCTGTTGAGACTTGCTTTGTGATGAGCATATTGTCAATTTTGGAGAAGGTTCCATGAGGTATTGAGCAATTATATTCTTTTGTTTTTAGATTAAATATTCTATAGATATCTACTAGTTCCATTTAAGTCATGAACTGTTAGTTTTATTTCTCTGTTTAGTTTCTGTCTATATAACCTGTCCATTGGTGAGAGTTGGGTATTGAAGAATCCCACTCTTAATGTGCAGGATTTTAATGTTTCTTTTACAAATGTGGGTACCCTTATATTTGGGGCATAGATGTTCAGAATTGAAACATCATTTTGGTGAATTTTTCCTTTGTTGAGTATGGAATGTCCTTCTCTATCTCTTTTGATTAATTTTGGTTTGAAGTCTATTTTGTTAGATACTAAGACAGCTAGACCAGTTTGCTTCTTAGGTCTGTTTGATTGGAAAATCTTTTTCTGGCCCCTTACTCTGAGGTAATGTCTATCTTTGATGTTATGTTTCTTGTATGAAACAGGAGGATAGATCCTGTTTTTGTATCCATTCTCTTAAACTGTGTTTTTATTGTGAATCAAGTCCATTATTATTAAGATATATTAATGACCAGTGATTGTTAATTCCTGTTATTTTGTTGTTGTTGTTGTTGTTGTTGGTGGTGGTGGTGGTGTGTGTGTGTGTGTGTGTCCCTTTTCTGGGTTTTGCTAGTGTGAGATTGTCTATTGTCTGTGTTTTTGTGGATGTATCTAACTTCCTTGGGTTGGAATTTTCCTCCTAGTATCTTCTCTAGGGCTGGATTTGAGGATAGATATTGTTTAAATTTGACTTTGTCATGAATATCTTTTATTCTCTATCTATGATGATTGAAAGTTTTGCTGGGTGCAGCAGTCTGGAATGGCATCTATGGTCTCTTACAGTTTGGCCGATGTCTATCCAGGCCCTTCTGGCTTTGAGAGTCTCCATTGAGAAGTCGGGAATAATTCTGATGGGTCTGCCTTTATATGTTCCTTGGCCTTTTTCTTTGCAGCTTTTAATATTCTTTCTTTGTTCTGTTTGCTTAGTGTTTTGATTATTGTGTGGCAAGGGGACTATTTTTCTGGCCCAGTCTATTTGGTGTTCTGTGAGCTTCTTGTATCTTTATAGGCATGTCCTTATTTAGGTTGGGAAAATTTTCTTCTATGATTTTGTCGAATATATTTTCTGAGCCTTTGAGCTGGGATTCTACTACTTCTTCTATTCCTATTATTCTTAGGTTTGGGCTTTTCATTATGTCTCAGATTTCCTAGATGTTTTGTGTTAGAAATTTTTTATATTTAACATTTTCTTTGACCAATAAATATATTTCCTCTGTTGTATCTTCAATACCTGAAATTCTGTCTTCCATCTCTTATATTCTATTGGTGATGCTTGTATCTGTAGTTCCTATTAACTTACCCAGATTTTCCATTTTCAGAATTTCCTCAAGTTTTTTTCTTTATTGTATCTATTTTCATTTTCAGGTCTTGAACTGTTTCCTTCACCTGTTTGTTTGTTGTTGTTGGCTTTCTTGACATTCTGTGCAGGATTTCCTGATTTCCTTCAATTATTTTGTTGTCTTTTCCTCAATTTCCTTAAGAGATTTTTATTTCATCTTTAAGGAGCTCTATCATCTTCATAAAGTTATTTTTAAGATTGTTTTCTTACGCTTCAGCTCCGTTGGAATGCTCAGGTCTTAATGTCATTGAATAGCTGAGTTCTGGTGGTGCCATATTGTCCTTTCTGTTACTGTGTTCTTACACTGGTGTGTAGGCATCTGGGTTTGGGATGATTATAGGTCTATGTGTTGATTCCTGCATTTGTCTTTGTTGGATTATATTTTGATTTTTGGTTTCTGTTTCATCTCTGGTATTCTGGCCTAATTGACCAAGGATTCTGGTGACTGGCTGTAGCTAGAGTTTTCAAAGGCTAAATCTACCACACAGCAGCAGTGTAATGTGCAGCTTGGAGATGTCTCCTTCCTGCCATACTGCTGGTCAAGCTTGCATGCCATGAACCCACCATAGAGTAGCTCAAAACCGCAGGCTGCCACTAACTTGAGAGAGACAACTAGGAAGGTGTTTTTAGCTCCGTTTTGGAATCTTTTTTCTCAGATTTTAGGTGGAAACTCTTGCCAACCTGTTGGGCGCCATTTGTAGATAGAGTTTTCCAGCCCTGCCTGGCCCACTGTCAGGACAAATCTCAACTGGCAAGTCTTATGTTGCTCTTGTTGGTATCCAGCTTTAATCCATGGTGGTCAGATAAGATTCAGGGAGTTATTTCCATTTTCTTGTATCTGATGAGACTTGCTTTCTTTCTTAATATGTGTTCAGTTTTGTAGAAAGTTCTATAAGGTGCTGAGAAGAATGTATATTTTTTTCTTTTTCTTTTCTCCTCTTTTTTTTTTTTTGGTTTTTTGAGACAGGGTTTCTCTGTGTAGCTTTGCGCCTTTCCTGGATCTCACTTTGTAGACCAGGCTGGCCTCGAACTCACAGAGATCCGCCTGGCTCTGCCTCCCGAGTGCTGGGATTAAAGGCGTGCGCCGCCGCCGCCTAGTCTAAGAATGTATATTCTTTTGAGTGAAATATTCTGTAAATATCTATTAAGTCCACTTGGTTTATGTCAGTTTGCTCCAGTATTTCTCTGTTTTTTTTTCTGGGTTCCCTGGCTATTGGTGCGAGTGGGATTTTGAAGTCACTCACTATCAATGTATGAGGGTCAATATGTGATTTAAGATGTTGTAGTTTTTTTTTGTTTTTGTTTTTTACAAACTTGGGTGTCCTTGTGTTTGTGGCATGGATGTTAAGAACTGAAATGTCCTCTTGGTGATTTTTTCCTTTATTGAATATGTAATATCCTTCCCTATGTATTCTGATTAGCTTAATTTGAAAGTCTACTTTGTCAAATATTAAAATGGCTATACCAGCTTGTTTCTTAGGTCCATTTCCTTGGCATATATTTTTCCAACTCCTCACCCTGAGGTGATGTCTCTCTTTGATGTTAAGGTATGTTTCTTGGATGCAGAAAGAAAAGAAGAAAGGATCCTGTTCTCACATTTATCCTCTTAGTCTGTGTCCTTTTCCCCCATATAGCATTTTTATTGATCCTTTGGGATTATCATATCATGCGTCTTGATCACAATCCCTTCCCAGTCCTTCCATGTCCACCCCACCTTTGTAAACACTCCTTAAGAAGTAAAAAATAAAAATGAGAAAGAAAAAAACAAACAAACAATAACAAAGCCTGCTTTGTGTTGTCTGTATACCCACTGGAGCCTGGTCAAATTCTTCGTGGCCTGTCCCTTAAGTAGAACTGAGTCCTTTCTCTTCTATACATCTGGCAGAAGCCATCAGTTGTGGAGAGCTCCACTTTAGCATCTCCATTACACTTTTTAAGAGTTCTCTTTGGTGGGTTGGGGGGTCTAGGAATTGTCACAGAAGCCTTCCATGTTTCTCTCTCTCTCTCAAGCACATGTCTGCAGTAATCAATATCACAACAAAAGTAGCTTCCTTGCTCTTCACAGTAGTGAGAGCATGGATCATGGGCTTCCACATGGTTTCTGGTGATAGCAGAGACCATGAACATGACCCCCTACTGCAGTAGAACCACAGACCCACACAAGGCCCTTAGAGACAACCCAGACCTCAGACCTCAATGTGATCTCAGTTGGTAGCATAAACCACCCACATCAACATGTCCTTCAGTGGTAGCACAGCCCACAGACATCAGGCTGAAGCACATACCATGGACATCCCCGTGGCCTTGGTGGTAATACAGGCCATGGACATCAACATGGACTCTGACTACAGTAGGACCATGAGCTCAGTCATGGCCCTTGGTGGCAGCATGAGACTGGGTATCATCATGGCCTCAGGTGACAGTGCAGGCCATTCAGATCAGTGTGGCTCCCAGTGGCCACATAGCCTAAGGACACCAACATGGCTTCAGGCAGCAGCACAGACCATGGACATCTGTGTAGTCTTTGGTGGTAACTCAGATCACAGACATCAACACAGACCCCAGCTGCAATGGGCATTGGACCCTGATGAGACCTTGGTGGCAGCAAAGACCTAGGTATCACAGTGGCCTCAGGTGGTGTCTCAGGCTACTCACATTAGTATGGACCCCTTGGGGCAGCACATCCTAGGGACATAGACATGGCTTCAGGATGCTGCAGCACAGACCAGGGACATTGGTCTGGCCCTTGATGGCATCATGTGCCAGACATCTCCTGGCTTCCAACAGGGCATGACTGATGTATCCATTTCTTCTACTGTGTCTTCAATGCTTGAGATTCCCTTTTCCATCTCTTGTATTCTGTTGGTGAAGTTTGCTTCTGTGGTTCCTATTTAGTTTCTGGACTCTATTGGAGACATATGCTTTTGGCTGTTACTGTGCTTTTATGCTGTCATCTAGCCATCTGGGTTTGGGAAAATTGGTATTCTATGTGCTTGTATCTAGTCCTGTCTTTGTTGGGAGGATGTATTGTTCCTTGGTTTCTGTTTCCTCTCTGGTTCTTAGGAGAACGTGGTAGGTGTGTTGCCTTGCAGGAAATTCTTTTGGGATCCTGATAGGTGCGGCCACTGGAACTCCAGGTGAAATGCGTTTCTCAGTATTGAGAGCTGACACTTAGGAACAGGGATAGACTGAGTAGGTGGGGGTGTTTCCCAGGAGGGGGAAAGCTGAGTGTTCCGTCAGGATCTGCTTAATTAGTCCCTTGGGCAAAGAGTAAGGTGAGGGCACAGCAAAAGTTCTGTTAAAGAACTGGGCATGAGACTAGGGCATTGGACTTGCAGGTGTGGAAGGAGAGGTAAAGATCTGCAGTTAGTCAGTCTACTTGCTTCCCTGGTCAGAGTAGCCTGTGGGCTCCTAGAGAGTGCCTGCTGGAGTTGGGAGCTGGAACAAAGCAAAGGTGGGGTTAAGAGGTTTGGAGAGGAAGATCTGTGTGTTCCATTGGAAATGGGTACAAGCTGGGGAGGCTGCAACAGTTGTTCTGCTACATAGCTGGAGATGAGACCAAGGGAGTGGATCTGGGGGAAACTACTGGTGGGTGGAGGTCTGCAGTTAGCCTACCTGTTTTCTTGGCATGAGTGATATAATTTATATTTATCTTAATTTCAGAGTTTCAGATCTTATTATATTGAAATCCTTGGTCTATTTGGAATTGATTTTCTTATGCAGTGTGAGAGATAAAGATCTAGTTTCATTCTTGAACATATAGCTATCCATGGCTTTTTTTTTTAACACTGTTTAAGGTTTTGTATTTTCTCCGGTGCAATTCTAAGCAAAAGTAATAGTACTTGAGTCATTATCACACTCTGTACTTCAAGTTATACTGTGGAGATATAGTAATATAAACAGCATGGCATAATCAATGGAATAGAATTGAAGACCCAGAAATAAGTCAATGCAACTACAGCTCTTTGACCTTTAACAAAGATATCAAATATATACCCTGGAGAAAAAACAGCATTTTCAGCAAATGATACTGGAAAAACCAGATAGCTACATGTACAAGAATGAAATTAGATTTATATTACTTACTCTGCCCCCAAAATCAAGTTCACACAGATCAAAGAAATCAATATAAGGCTTGAAACGCTGAAATTGCTGAGTATAAACTTGGGTGTATACTTCAAGACATGGGCCTAGGTAAACCCTAGGACCCTAGTTTCTCAGGAAATAATTCCATTAATGAACAAATCAGATTTAAGATATTAAGAAGCTTATGCTTATAAACAGCATATGCAATTATCCCAAATATCCCTCCAAATCTGAAATCTAAAAATATTCTTAGTCCCAAACATTTCAGATAAAAGACACACAACCTATATTCCACTTCATTTTCCAGTTAGAGATCATCTATTCTGGAATTACATACTTTTCTTTCTTATGCATATCTTTATGAGGTAATAACTGTGTAAGTAAATTTGTTGCAACTCTGTAGGTTTGGTCCCAGGGTTTGGCACCAAAATGTGAGTTTTGCAACTCTGGGGAAAGGTATCCTGACTAC
This sequence comes from Peromyscus melanophrys, assembly GCA_902168415.1. Taxonomy (NCBI): domain Eukaryota; kingdom Metazoa; phylum Chordata; class Mammalia; order Rodentia; family Cricetidae; genus Peromyscus; species Peromyscus melanophrys. The sequence continues at coordinate 50,103 of CABHPR010153017.1, forward strand.
TTGAGGAGTCAGGCAATACCTTGAGCTGCTTGGGACAGCTCTGATGGATGGAGCTGCAAAGAAACATCTCAACCCTGGAGGGCAAGGTATCCTGGACACCTGGAGCTGCTTAGGACAGTTTTGACAGCTGAAGCTGCAAATAGATAGCTCAGCCCTGAAAGTTAAGTTTTTCTGACTGCTCGGGAGTCATGCTTGGAACTGCTTTAGCAAGGAAGGGTATCCTGACTTCTTGGAAAAGTCAGGCCTGGAACTACCAGGACAGCTCTATACAAAGGGTATCCTGACTGGGAGAGTCAGACTATACCTGGTGTGATGGGGGATGGTCTCCTTGAAGGATATAGCAATCCTGCTCCTCTCCTGGAGAGCCACTACAGCTGAGCTTTGTTCAGCCCCCACGTAAGGGGGTTTCCTGGCAGAGCTCTGCTTCTCCAGCCTAAGATGTTGCTTCTTTTGCTTCACTCTGCAAAAGGGGAAACCCCTGCAGAAATGTAGCAATCTCCTCTGGCTCTGGAGAAAAGTGTTACCTTTTCAGCTCTTTCAGCTCTCCCTTGCTCTGTCCATTGAGGGGTATCTCAGCAAGGATCTTCCTTTCATCTCCTCCTTGCTCTGTCCACTGAGGGACATCTCAACAAGGATCTTCTGTTCAGCTCCTCCTTGCTCTGTCCACTGAGGGAGTCTCAGCAAGGATCTTCTCTATACCAGTGAATGAAGATCTTCATACCCAAAACTCTTTTGAGAAAGAGATTTATTTGGGAAGGAGTAGTCCAGGAGAGTAGCTGCCTCTACCAGGGTAGAGAGAACAGCCCCCAACTAACCAGGCAGGGTGGTTTATAGAGGGTGTCTTGGGGGCAGAGTCAAACAGGGGTTGACTTGGAGCCCAGGCTTCTGTGACTGGTTGGTTTCACAAGTCAGTTGACCAGGGGCAGAGATGGCTCTGACCTCAGCCAAACTGTGTTTCTTTCACTGGCCTTATCTGGGCCATCTTTCCCTAGTTCTGGGCTCTAGGGTCATGGTGGGTTTCTTTAGCCAGCCCCTTTTCCCTACAAACTGTATCTCTAAAAAGAATGTAACATTAACTTTTATACTGTAAAATTATACTTAAACATAATCTTAATGCAAGACTCTGTGACTTTTTAACAGTAATTTCTATCCATGTGCTATCAATTATTGTTTTTGACCATTGGGGCCAAGAAAAATTTTCATGCTTTGCTTAGCATATCACTAGGCCTAAAATATGAGTTTAATAAGATTAATCTAGAAAAGGATGGTATTGAAAAGACTGTTATTGTTATCAGTGATTTTTACTAAAGATGGGCAATTATTATTCTTTTATTTTAACACACAGAAGTGTTTGCAAACATGGTAGCATAGATTCCTTGTAGTTGTAGTTTAGAGCATAAAGAGATTACTATCTACATGTAAAACAATTTTCCTAGATGAACACAGGTTTTCCAAGTGCTGTCTTAGACGTTTCCTCTCCCACCTTATTGCTACTGAGTTGTTCAATCTTGTCTTACAAAGATTATCTCTATAAAATTTAAGACAAGGAAGAAATTGAAAGTCAATTTGTAATGTGGTTTCATCAGGGTTTTTTTTGGTAGGAAATGCATGTGCCAGAACACACATATATCAGAGGAGAACCTGTGGGAGTTGGCTATCTCCCCATAACATGTGGGTACTAGGGATCAAAAACAGGTGACTAGGAATGGCAACAAACATCTTTAACCACTGAACAACCTTGCTGGCCCTTGTTCATCAGACATTTTAAAATGCCAGGAAAAAAAGTCTTGTTAATGGCTGAGATTAGGAACAAATAAAACTTTTTTTTTAAATGTAAATAGTCAGGTAGCAAATGTTTTAGGCTTTGGAAGCCTACAGTCCCTGCTGCAAATGATCAGATCTAATGCTATGGAGTGAACGACAACCATAGATAATATATGTATGCAACTTGTATCTAGGTGTCAATAGAAATCTATTTGTTTCTAGGCCTGAGTGATCATGCCTATAATCCCAGTACTTTGTAGGTGGTTTAGAGAAAGGTAGATTTGTGAGTTCAAGGCCAGCCTGAACTACACAGCAAATTCTAGCCCAACCACAGCTACACAGTGGGACTTAATCTCAAAAAGTAAAATAAAATTAAAAAACATATTTGTAGAAGTAGGCATCAGGACCCATGCATCACTGCCCCAGTTGCTGGCCAGCAGGGAAGACTTCTACAGGCAAGATCCCTCACCAAAACCCACCATCAGACCCTGCAATCTACAATATCCATACCCTACCCCAAACTTACCCATCCCCCTGTGACCCCAGCAGCTTCCCAAGACAGAGAATCTGCCAGTTCTCATTGGACCAAGAGGTGAGTGACTCTTCTCCCACCCAGAGAGTCCTGCCTCTAGGACCTAGGCCCTGGGACACAACCAGTCCCCAGGAACCCCCATCCATTGCTACCCCAGTTGCTGGCCAGCAGAGAAGACTCCTGTGGGCAGGCACCCCACCAAAACTCCCCATCAGACCCTGCAATCTACAAGGACCATGCCCTACCCTAAACCTACCCATACCTCTGTGACCCCAGTGGCTCCCTGAGACACAGAATCAGCCAGCTAGGATTGGACCAAGAGCAGCTCACTGATACACAGAATTCACCAGCTCCAATTAGACCAAAAGCTAAGATTGGACCCAGAGTGGCCCACTGAGACACAAACACAGCAAGCACAGATTGAACCAAGAGCAGCTTGCTCAGACACAGGCACCTCCTGTACCTATTGGAGGAAGAGATGGGTAGACACCAGTGCAAAAATACATACAACATAAAGAGCAATATAGCATCACCAGAAACTAGCAGTTCTCCAACAGCAAGACCTGAATATCACAACACAGAAGAAGCAGAAGAAAGTGACCTTAAAAATAACTTTATGACAATGATAGAGGCCTTTAAAGAGGAAATGAAAAATTCCCTTAAAGAAATTGAGGAAAAGACAAATAAAATATTTGAAGAAATCAGTAAATCCTTTAAAGAAAGCCAAGAAAACCATGAAAAAGCAATTAAACATGTGAAGGAAACAGTTCAAGATCTGAAAATTGAAACAGAAATAATGAAGAAGACACAAACTGAGGAAATGCTGGAAATAGAAAATCTGAATAAACGAACAGGAACTACAGATGCAAGCATAACCAACAGAATATAAGAGATGGAAGAGAGAATCTCTGGCATGGAGGATACAATAGAGAAAATAGATTCATCAATCAAAGAAAACACCAAAGCCAAAAAAGTCATAACACAAAATGTCCAGGAAATCTGGAACACCATGAAAATGCCAAACCTAAGAATAATAGGGATAGAAGAAGGAGAAGAATACCAACTCAAAAGCACAGAAAATATATTCAACAAAATCATGGAAAAAAACTTTCCCAACTTAAAGAAGGAAATACCTATGAAGATACAAGACACTTATAGAATATGAAATAGACTAAACCACCAAAAAAGTCCCCTTGTCACATAATAATTAAACCACTAAACATACAGAATAAAGAAAGAATATTAAGAGCAGCAAAGGAACAAGGCCAAGTGACCTATAAAAATGCAGACCCATCAGAATAACTTATGACTTCTCAAAGGAGACTCAGAAAGTCAGAAGGTCCTGGACAAATGTAATGCAGACACTAAGAGACCACGGATGCCAACCCAGACTACTATATTCAGCAAAACTTTCAATCACCATAGGAGTAAATAAGACATTCCAAGACAAAACCAGATTTAAACAATGCCTATCCACAAATCCAGTCCCACAGAAAGCACTAGAAAGAAAACTCCAAACCAAGGAAGTCAGATTCACCCACGAAAACACAGGTAATAGATAACCCCACAGCACCAAATCCCAAAGAAGGGAAATACACACACACATACACACTACCATCAAAAGATAACAGAAATTAATAATCACTGGTCATTAATATCCATTAATATCAATGGACTCAATTTGCCTATAAAAACACAGGCTAACAGAATGGATATGAAATCAGGATCCATCCTCCTGCTGCATACAAGAAACACACATCAACTTCAGAGACAGATACTACCTCAGGGTAAAAGACTGAGAAAAGACTTTCCAATCAAATGGACTTAACAAGCAAGCTGGTGTAGTGTAATACGAATTGTTAGAAGGTCTTATTAATAAAATCAAACCTGACGCCAGTTATTGGGATGAATGCTGGAAGATGAGAGAAGCAGAACAAGCCATAGCTTCCTCACCTCACCAATTCCTCAACTGATCCTGTTTTTTTCAGACTGGAAGCCTCTGAGTCCTCATCTAAATGGATCTCAGCTGAACTGCTGCTCAAAAGCCTAAAAGCTTAACCAGGCTCTAGTTCCTGGTCCTGATGCCTTATATACCTTTCTGCTTCCTGCCATCACTTCCTGGGATTAAAGGTGTGTGTCACCATGCCTGGTTGTTTCCATTGTGGCTTTGAACTCACAGAGATCCAGATGGATCTCTGCCTCTGGAATGCTAGGATTAAAGGCGTGTGTGCTAACATTGCCTAACCTCTATGTTTAATATTGTGATTGTTCTATTCTCTGACCCCCAGATAAGTTTATTAGGGTGCACTATATTGGGGGACACAACATATCACCACAGTGTAGTTATTCTAATATCTAACAAAATAGACTTAAAACTAAAATCAGTCAAAAGAAATCAAGAAGGACATTATGTATTCATCACAGGAAAGATCCACCAAGATGAAGTCTCAATTCTGAATATTTATGGAAACTGAATAATGCTCAACTGAATCACCAGTGGGTCAAGGAAGAAATAAGAAAGAAATTAAAGAGACTTCCTACAATTCAATGAAAATGAATGCACCACATAAGCAAACTTATGGGACACCATGAAAGCAGTGCTAAGAGGAAAATTCATAGCACTAAATGCCCACATAAAGAAGTTGGAGAAATCTCACACTAGTGACTTAACAGCACACCTAAAAGCTCTAGAACAAAAAGAAGCAAACTCACCCAGGAGGAATAGACACCAGGAAATACTCAAATTGAGAGCTGAAATCAATAAAATAGAAACAAAGAGAATACAAAGAATCAATGAAACAAAGAATTGGTTCTTTGAGAAAATCAGTAAGATAGACAAGTCCCTTCCAAACTAACCAAAAGGCAGAGAGAGAACATTCAAATTAACACAATCAGAAATGAAAAGGGATACATAACAACAGACAATGAAGAAATCCAGAGAATCATCAGGTCATACTTCAAAAACCTGTACTCCACAAAATTGGAAAATCTAAAAGAAATGGACAATTTTCTGGATATGTACCACATACCAAAATTAAATCAAAACCAGATAAACAATTTAAGTAGACTTATAACCCCTAAGGAAATAGAAACAGTCATTAAAAGTCTCCCAACCAAAATAAGCCCAGGACCAGATGGTTTCAGCACAGAATTCTACCAGAATTTCAAAGAAGAGCTAATACCAATACTCTTCAAATTGTTCCACATAAGACAAACAGAAGGAACATTACCAAACACTTATTATAAGGCTACAGTTAGCCCTGATAGTCAAACCACACAAAGATATAACAAGGAAAGAGAATTACAGACCAATCCCCCTCATGAACATTGATGCAAAAATACTTGATAACATACTGGCCAATCAATTTCTTTGATGTGTTCTTGCATTCAAACATGCAAGAACACATCAAAGAAATTATCCATCATAATCAAGTAGGCTTTATCCCAGAGATGCAAGGATGGTTCACCATATGAAAATCTGTCAATAAATCCACCATACAAACAAACTGAAAGAAAAAAATAACATGGTCATTTCATTAGATGCTGAAAAACCTTCAACATAATTCAATACTCCTTCATGATAAAGGTTTTGGAGAGATCAGGAATACAAGGAACATACCTAAACATAATAAAGGCAATTTACAGCAAGCTGACAGCCGATATCAAACTAAATGGAGGGAAACTCAAAGAAATTCCACTAAAATCAGGAACAAGACAAGGATGTCCACTTTCCCCATATCTACTTAATATAGTACTCTAAGTCCTAGCTAGAGCAATAAGACAACAAAAGGGGATCAGCTTGGAAAGGAAGTCAAACTTTCACTATTGGCAGATGATATAATAGTATATATAAGTGACCCCAAAGATTCTACCAGGGAAGTCCTACAGCTGATAAACAACTTCAGTAATGTGGCAGGATACAGGATTAACTCAAAACAATTAGTAGCCCTCCTACATACAAGTGATAAATGGGCTGAGAAAGAAATTAGAGAAACATCACCCTTTACAATAGCCACAAATAATATAAAATACCTTGGGTTAACTCTAGCTAAGCAAGTGAAAGACCTGTATTATAACTGGAGTTATCTCTAGTTCTGCCTGGGCCACAGCCACTCAGACCCAAATAAACACACAGACACTTATATTATTTAAACTGTTTGGCCTAATGGCTCAGACTTCTTGCTATCTAGTTCTTACATCTGAAATTAACCATACAGTGCTGTGGATATCTGTATGCTGTGAATGTGTTGCTCTGATTGGTTAATAAATAAAGTGCTGATTGGCCAGTAGCCAGGCAGGAAGTATAGGCAGGACAAAGAGAGAGGAGAATTCTGGGAACGGAAAGGCTGAGTCAGGAGATGCTGCCAGCTGCCACCACCATGAGAAGTAAGATGTAAAGTATTGGTAAGCTATCCCTTTCTCCAGTAACTGATGGAAGCAGATGCAGAGATGCACAACCAAACACCAGACTGAGCTCCATGAGTCCATTTGAAGAGAGAGAAGAGGGATTCTATGAGCAAGGGGCATCAAGATCATGATGGGGAAACCTACAGAGATAACCAAACCAAAACAGTGGGAACTTTTGACCAACACCTGTGGAGTCTCCACAGGAGTGGACTGGGCCCTCTGCATAGCAAGACAGTTGTGTAACTTGATCTGCTTAAAGGGGCCCCCTGGCAGTAGGATCAGACTACATCCCTGTGCATGAGCAGGCTTTTTGGAGTCCAATATGGTGGGACACCATGCACAGTCTTGAGGCAGGAGGAGGGGCTTAGACCTGCCTCTACTGCATGTACCAGGCTCTGCTGACTACCCATGGGAGGCCTTACCTTCTTGTAGGAGGGAATGGGGTGGTGGGTTCAGCAGGAGAGGTGGAGGAGCGGGAGGAGGGAAGAGGCTGATATGTGATTGGCATGTAAAATGAATTTTAAAAATTCTTTATAAATAAATAAATAAGATGAACTAGGCATCAGGACAGATTGACATCTGGCTGTAGTTTGCTATTCTTTGGTCTTGTAAGAAGGAATTCCAGAGTGAGATTGAGAGACTGGAGTAGTAGGTTTGCTGATGTACTATTGGACTGATCTAATCTCTGAGCTCTAGTTATGAGCTGATGAATATGCTTTACAAGGGTCTCCTGTCGATATTCATTATAAATGGAAACTACCTGATTTCCTCAGCTACCACAACACCAACTGCTAAATTTCCTTTCATCTGGAGTTGTTTTATTTTGTTCTCCAGATTTTGACTAACATACCAGCTATGTGTAGCCCATGTCCTCAATCAGTATACCTTAAGGAACTATTTTAGCTCTGAGCATTACATAAATTAACAATTACTTTCACCAGCATAAATATATACAATGTTAGTTTCCCCTGAGCCACATAGATTGAGAGTACAATCATGAGAAATTGGTTATAATGGCAATATTATCTGGTTTATAGTCTTCTCCAGCAAATGAGCCAGAAAAGCAGCCCTACAAATTGTTGCCTTCTATATTTATGTACCCCTGTGCTTGTCTGGAAGCTGTCTTTCAGTAGCAGCTGTTATGATCATCCATTTGGGTACCTGGTCGCTATCTGTTTTCTCATTCACCTATACATACAGCTTTTGTTTTGTGGGAGCCCCTTGTGTACATGTCTCCAAGATAACCTTGTTGGAAGACCCCAAGACAAAGCAAAGGAAGACAATATAAGTGAAGCCAAACAGTGCTGCTTCTCAAAACTTTTCCCACCTGAAGTTCTAGGCATGAGAGTTTCTTGTTGTAGTTCATAAACTCTGATTCTACTCAGTCTTAAAGCAGAAGACAGTTGATACATTCAAATGGAAGAACATTTAATGACATGGTATGTGCAAACATAGACAAAGTATAGCTCCACAAGATGTGATATAGAACTATTATAACTAGATACACAGCTGGGACTGTAGGGGCAAGGGTAGTGAGTGCTTTCCAGTACCTTGAGGGGATGCCTCTATCAACAGGAACAGTGAAAACTCAGTTGCTCACAACTGAACAAGGCGGCGGCTATAGGCCTTCCCTCAAATTCCTGTTGAAATGTATATACTTGTCATTGGTAATAATTCCCCATATACCTTCTCTTCCTGCTCACCAAATCCAACCAGAGGTTAAGACAGGAATCAAAGTTGATCTCATTATAAATTAGCTTTCCAAAGCATAGAACTGAAAGGAAAAGTCTCAACATAGACAGTGAGGGAATAGTAGAAGTGCCTAGGGACCCTACCTGTCCCCTTTGTGTTTTTCAAAAAGATAAGGATCCTTTGATTTTTGGATTCATGATTTATGTGAAAGAGAAACTATCCATCCTTCCCTCTCCCACTCCATGCAGAAGCTTCTCAAAACTAGCAGTGTAGTGTCAGCAATATTGCTTCTAAAACTGCATTCCCTATGCTTATATCCCTGCCTCATGCTGTCTGGGTGTTTGCACAAGTCATTTAAAGCGACTGTGCCTCAGTTTCCTCATTTAGAAGGTAAGAATAACAGTATCTACCTCACAAGGTTGGGAAATTGCTCAAGAGTGTTCAGGAAACTTTAAGAAGGCTTAGGCTGTTACAATAGACTTATTTGACTGGCATCATTGTAATGACAATCTTTGGGTTTAGTTCTGGGGTCTTTGCTGATGTAACAAACACTGTAATTAGTGCACAGTACAAGGTTGGCGATATTCCAGATTTATTTTAAATGCCTTGGCTTTAGACTTGGTGGAATCTAGTTTCTAGTAAAGTCTTGATTTCTCTCTCTCTCTCTCTCTCTCTCTCTCTCTCTCTCTCTCTCTCTCTGCTTCATTCTCTTTCAGGGCTTCCATATATTGTGGCTGCTAGCTTACAATTAATGGTCTTTCTGTGTTTTGGTGGCTGACAGGCTAAACTTACCAATGTCTGTGATGTTAAAATATATTTTCATAGCTCCATATGTTTCAGTTCTAATCTACTGGTCTACAGATCTGTACAAGGTGGATGTGTAAAGCTGTTTCTTGTATTCTACATAATTTTTTCAAAGTGTTCTGCTCTGACCACTAGCCATGTGAGAATAGTTCTACTTCCTCCACTCTGGAATACCTGCAGTGGTGAATTGGCAGTTGTGGTGGTGACAAGCCTCCCATTTCAGGTGGTGGCTTCAAGCAGTAAGTGTGTATCATTTCAGAGTTTCTGAAGATCAGGAATACAAGCAAGACAGAGGTGGGAATTTCTGATTTACACTCTATAAAAAAATTATCATTGGATAACCAATTTGGGGCTCTTCCCTATGGAAAACTATTTCTCCAAGTGTCATATACGTACAAATAACATTACAAAAACTGAATAACATCCCCCAGACAATGCAATACATAGTGGTATGAATTTAGCAAAGGGGGTTCATGGGCAGGGTTGGAGTGTAGAAAGAGAAGTGGGGAAAATAATGTAATTTTATTTTAATATATAAAAGATTATACCTGGGTGGTGGTGACACATGCCTTTAATCCCAGCACTCAGGAGGCAGAGCCAGGTAAATCTCTGTGCATTCGAGGCCAGCCTGGTCTATGGCGCGAGATCCAGGACAGGCACCAAAACTACACAGAGAAACCCTGTCTCGAAAAAAAACAACAAAAATTATTATACAGCTATCAACAAGAGCTGTTTCTGGGGCTCATTTGGGACCGAATGATTTCTCTAGATCAAATCTAAGATTGTCTGCTGAAGGGATAAATCAGTTCTTTACCACATGTGTCTCTCTGGAGAAGCTCACAAAAGGGCAGTCATCTTCTTTCAGAGGCAAATAAGTGAGCCATAGGGGTTATCCAGATTTGAAAATCCTATTAACAACCTCCACTCACCTCTGCTTTGTCTCTACCACAAACAAGAAGCTCTAAAAGGCCCATACTCAAGAGAAGTACTTAAAGACACATGGCAGGAAGGGCTTTCACTGGAGAGCATCTTTGAGGTTTCTCATTGCAACTGACAACAAGTTTCCCATAGATGTCTATGTCTTCCAGTGAGAAGAAAAAACCCCTGCGTGCTGAGATCTGATGAAAAGAGTCCCTTACCAACAAGCACTGAAGTCACCCTGGTTATGTTCTCTTTGGCTTTCAAGATTATCTGAGTGAAGCTACCAGGTCTCTGCAGTCTGATGTTTGTATGTTCTCGCTATGTGGACCATAAATACAATTTGTGGACTGTAAGCTATTCATATTGGTCAGTTCTGGATGATGTCAATTGCTCCTGTAGCTTTAATAACCACTTCTGTAGGCAAACTCTTGCTGCCCTCTGTTATCTACAAGTTCACTCTTTCAAGTCAGACTGGTCTATTAAAACTGTAGGTAGAATAGCATGTTGGCAAGTCCAACATTGAGTTCTTCCACTCCAGATTGCTCTCTCCTCCCTGAATTGTAAAGGATGGACCAGTTCATGATTCTGGATGGAGACTTCAGGGAGCTCACCAGTTTGCCTCTTTCCCCACTTCCTATGTCTAAGCAGTTGTCAAACGTAAAACATTTGAAGATCCAAGTAGACAGTAGAAATGATATAAAGTTTAGAAACTGGCAGGGTTAGTCTAAAGTCCTGGGTCCATCAATTGTTACTTCACCATCTAAGTATATAGAGAGGAGAGTAGGGGGTAAAAAGAGAAATAGAAAAACTGCGGATATAAATCTAAATTATATATATGTACATATACATATATATTTACATTGATGAGGATCATTGAAATATATTAAAAAGGTATAAATTCAGAAAACTATTTCTTTCCCTCCTTTCATTCCTCTCTTTCCCTATGCCTTGATCTCTCTCTTCATCCCTCCTTGTCCTGATGCGTTTTCCGTCTTTTCTACTTCTCACCTTTTCCCCGCCTTCCTATTTGTGAAATGCAAAGAATAGAGAGAATTCCCTGATTAATATCTAGCAATGAAGCACCTTGTTCTCCAATAGCATTGCCTATGGGCATTTGAACTACTCTCACAATGTTTGTGGACATACTTCCCTCATTAGTGTACTCGGGACTTTTAAGGAAAGAAAGTTGTCATTATTAAGCATGGAATTCCTCATGGTACTTACCCCAAGCATGGCATGTGGTAAATGATCCATGAATTATTCTGCAATATATTAAGGAAAGAAAAAGATGAAGAGTAGGATCTAGAATTCTTGAAGGATCAGCATGGTGGGCACCTCCGGTGTGACCTCAGTGATCCTTGCTAATCATGCCACCACTTTGTCATCTTAAGTAGGAATAAAGACTTGATGACTGTCATCTAGCGAAGATAATATGGAAAAAGTGATGAATTTTGCTTCTAAGTAGATGACAAAATAATTACAGCTACTTTCTGGGGACCCTTTGTTGATTTCTCTTGAATCGCTTACCTTATAGAAAGTCAGCTACCACCTTATGAGGCAGCCTTGAAACCCTGTCAACCTCAAATGAGTCCTGGACCACCAACAGCTTGAACTCAACTTAGAAGGGCTGGTGATCCAAATGCATCCACCAAGACACCTGGATTGACCTACAGAAATCATAAGCTAATAGAAATTAGCTTTCCATTCTATAAGATGCTAAAATTTGGGTAATTTGTTACACAGGAATGGATAACAAGCACAGGAAAAAATAATAATGCAAAAAAGACAACTGATCTACCCAGCTTGGGCTGTAGTTTAGTGACAGTTCTTAGGTTCAATCTTAATACTTACTCTCTCTCTCTCTCTCTCTCTCTCTCTCTCTCTCTCTCTCTCTCTCTCTCTCTTTCTCTCTCTCTCTCTCTGTGTATATATATGTGTGTGTGTGTGTGTGTGTGTGTGTAAATATATATATAAATTTACACACATATAAAACAGCAATAGGAGAAAAGACAACAGAAACCAAAGAACTAATCTGCCCTACTTACCACTCATCCTTGTTCTCACTAATCCCATTACCTTCAGTCTCTACATGTTCTATGTACCTTGCTGGAGTGTTGAAGCTCAGGGATAGGAAGGAAAGAAGACAGAATCTTGCAAATCAACAAGGCAGCTTCACAGTCATTCAGGAAAACAGAGGGTAAGGGATGAGGAGCTGGCACCAAGATGAGAAGACAGTTAATCAAGCCATCAACTCAACACAGCTTCGTCTCCAAGGTGACAATATAGAATGAGAATGTTGAGAATGTTGTGGATGTCACTGGGACTATGTGTTCCATCACTCGCAGCCACGGGGGGTATACTTGGGCTAGTTTCACTGGAAAGCAAGTGTGGGTAAAAATGAGGATTCCATAAGATCCTTATATTTCAAAGACAACCTGCAGGTTGTTCTCACCCACCTCTGATGCTTATCTGAAGCCTGAGCCTAGGTCTCTAGGTGCAGCAAACAAGACTGTGGTACTCCTGGGAAGGGACAATTAAAAACTGGAGAACCTCCAGGGAAGCAGATTTGTAAGGCAAGAAAGGTGTCTGTGAAGTTGGTCATGTAGAATGTTCTCATCCTCATCTGTCCTTGCTATTTAGTGGAAGCTGGCCTGTCAAGTGACCCAGGGGTGCTGTCACTCCCGTGGGCAGCAGCTTATTCTATTAACTAATGAAAGTGCCACAGGGAGATAAACACCTCTTAGGCAGGCTCTCCCCTGGGTGCTTGGCCTTTCCTGCCCAGACTGCTGCAGACTGGCAGGTCTGGGTGGAGGGAGGAAGAGTGAAGTAAAGGCAGAAAATACCTAAAGAGAGGGCCTGGCTTCTGCAAAGAGGGCCCTGTGATGCTATGCCTTTGTAATTTGGCAAACAGAATGTGATGCTGTTTGAATTTGCAAACTAATGATAAGAAATAATTGCTAAATAGCTCAATAACTGACAGGAAATTGCCCTTGTTTATAACAATGCAGCAAGACAATTCAATTAGGACTACTGTAGATTAAAAAAAAAATGTTTGTTTACATGATTCATTTCCTACAATGACAATAGATGAAAGAGATAGACAGGATGGGGAGGAGAGAGGCCTAGAAGAGTTTAAAAGCCCCCTTGTTTCCAGAGGGAGGTCTATGGATCCAAAGGAGACAGACCAGCAGAAACTGTTGGTTTTCTTCTTTGAGCTGTTAAGGAAAAAGAAATGAATAATAATGGTTGCCACAGTAGGTCTCTCACTGGACTCCTTGGTGGGAAGAAGGGAGGTTGGGTGGGAATCTAGGAGAAAAGTCCCTGAAGGTTCCTTCACACACACACACACACACACACACACACACACACACACACACACACACACGCACGCACGCACGCACACAGGCATGTACTCACGCACACTGCTCATTTTCTCTAGAAGCTCCAGATGATGGTCAGAGTGACCAGGCTGCTGTGCGGAGTTTACTGATTCCAATGGATTCTTAGAGCTGACGGGCATCACATTTTGACATTTGTTCTGACCCACCTACCGCCTCCTTCCAGGTTCAAGGTTCTTGCCCCCCAACCCCCACCCCAAACTCTAGCTTGACCCTAGCTTTCCTTTCTCAGGAACCTAGAGTTAAGAGAACGCTTTACAGGTTTTCTTTGTTTAAGGTCCTTCCCAAGTAGAAAACTGGTTCTTAAAACCAAAATTTATTTTAGCCACAAGTGAGTGTACCTGTTGTGTTAGAATTACTAATATTGGTAGGTAGAGAGCTGAGTGCTTAAATCCTATGTCTTCCCCTGAAGGGCTCACCCTGAGGCACCAGGTTCATTACTCCACAAGAACAAAGAGGAACACTGAATTATCAGGCAGGGAAAAAGAAAGAATTCCAGAGCTCATTGAAAAAGCCATGGTTGAACTATTTGAATCTTTGAACCAAAGTCTCCATTGTGGTGTATGTGCAAATAAAAAATAAATACCACTATACTCTTCCTTGGCAAAACTATGTAAATCACAATTTCTACCCAATGACTCCTGAAGAGTTACAACAATATTTGACGGGTGGGAGAGAATTGGAGACATGATAGCAACTGATGGAGAGATTTATGGCAAGTGTCTACCAAGAACTATCCACTGGTACTAGATACTTTTCCATTGCTAGGATAAAACACCCTGATGAAGGCAGCTTATAGAAGAAACAGTTGATTTGAGTTTATGGTTCCAGAGGGTTAGAGTCCATGATGCTGGAGCAAAGGAATGTTGGCTGAAGCAGCAGTTAAGAGCTTACATATTGAACTTCAAGCAGGACACAGAGAGAATGAACTGGAAATGGCACAACTCCTCTAAACTCTCAAAGCTCATCTCCAGTGACATGCTTCTTCCAACAAGGCCACATTTCCCCAAACAGCATCATCAGCTGTTAACCAAATAGACTATGGAGGACATCGCATTCAACCACCAGACCACTTTGTCCTTTAGTTCTGATAATGTCACATAATAGAGATATCTCAGATCCATTTTTGTGAGGGTTTCTCGCCCACCAGTAAGGCTCTAAGGAAATGATGGAGGGGGGTGGTGCGGGGAGATAGTGTAGCACATGTTTTCATCTTAAAACACCCATTCCCCTCCTTGTGAACAAACCCAGGGAACCAGCTAAGCCTGGTGTCTTACTCTCCTTTGCTTACAGAAATTAATGAGCATTGCAATTTCTTGTTTCCTATTGCAGGGATTTTCAGAGCAGAATGTTAAGTTCTCACCTGGACATTCAAGTTTAATTCCATCCCTTCTCTCTTCCTATTCTATTTCTTCTTCCCCTTATGCCCCCTCCACCATCCACCAGAGAGGCTAAAACTGTGGGAGAGGAGGTTTAGCTCACTCTTCCTGCCTTGGAACCCAATTACAGCTGGCTGCTGCAAAATTAACGTTCACAGGCATGGAATTATGTTATAGACGCTTTATAGAAATCACTCAATCAAACAGAGTGAAATCTTTTTTATATGGTAATCATTTCCCACCATCAAATTTCATAGGAAAGAACAGTTTGATCGAACCACCTAGTTAAACTGTGTATGAAATTAGTCATTCCCACCATAAACAGTGTTCTGCTGCCTTCCCGGACAAAAGCTAACAGAATCAAGGTAGTAATTGGTTAGGAAACGACAGGTCCTAATTCTGTCTGAATTGGATCCCTGTTCCTTCCTCCATCAAACTAGAAGTTCTAGAGCCAGGTCCACCCCCTTTTTTCCTAAGGCAGTCCAATAGAACGGACAAAACTCAGGTTTTCAAGTCCTTTTCATATTAACTAGTGATGGGATTGCAGGGGGACTCATAACTCTTTCTGGACTTGTGAGATTCAGAATTAGACTTGATGTCTTTTTGGTGGAATCAATTTCTGACTCTGTTCCCTGAAAAGATGGACTCCATGGGAGTGCTTAAATGAGCCCACTCCTTTGGGATAAAGAAAAGAATGTAATGGGGAATAATAAAGAGGGGATGAAGTCAGCCCCTTCGCAATAAGCCAGTGCTGTGTGTTCTTCTGGGCAAAATAATTGTCCTCAAGATGAGTGATGTCTAATTTCTTATTAAACAAACATGAGCCACCACATGTCTGTTATCAGCATTCTGTTCCCCTTTCAGGTAGCTCTTTGGATTATGACTATAAGACCCCATTTCCCTCTCCCACTGAGTCTATGACATTCTTCTCTGCCCTACCCCAATATTATGAAGCCACACTTGCCCTGCAGGACTAAAGGCAGTTCCTGGAGAGGGTCTCAGGTGTACCCATGCAGGCACAGCAGCCTGCAGCTTTAAGATGTTAAGGATTTAGGCATAATAGCTTCTGGCTGTGAGCTCTCCTCATTTGCCTCCCAGCAATGCTGTTAGTTAGACAGCATCTTACATATTCTGGATCAC
>CABHPR010153018.1:0-20343 GCA_902168415.1 Peromyscus melanophrys
CCACTGGAACATGGGCGACCTACTAGGGCCAATTCCTTTAAAGAATACCGACTCACCCTCCTTTGTCAGCTATCAAAAATCAACAGTACCTCAGCTAATGATGGGGCTCTTGTAGATAACTATTTTTTTTTTCATTTTCCAGAAACAGGATTTTTCTGTGTAGCAGACCAGGCTGTCCTTGAACTCAGAGAGATCTGCCTGCCACCACACCTGGCTTAAATAACTTATTCTTAAACATACAGTTGTGGAAGCTAAAGAAACTACTTCTGAGAAGTGTTTTACTGAGACGATGCCTGCATGTTTCTGTACTTATTTCCAGAGAGGTATGTAGCATGAATCTTAAAAGTTCTTATTAATAAAACAAACCTGAGGCCAGTTATTGGGGTGAATACTGGAAGGTCAGAGAGACAGAACAAGTCACAGCTAACCTCACCTGGCCAACTTCTCAGCTGATCTTGTTTCCTCAGGCTGGAAGCCTCTGTGTCCTCATAATCAAATGGCTTTCAGCTGAACTGTGTTGCTAGAAGCCTAAAAGCTTAACCAGCCAAATGCTTAACCAGGCCAAAATGTTTCTAGTTTCTGGTCTTCATGCCTTATATACCTTTCTGCTTTCTACCATCACTCCCTGGGACTAAAGGCGTGTGTCACCATGCCTGGCTGTTTCCAATGTGGCCTTGAACTCACAGAGATCCAGAGGGATTTCTACCTCTAGAGTGCTAGGATTAAAGGTGTGAGTGCCACCATTTTCTAGCCTTTGTATCTAGTGGCTGTTCTGTCTCTGACCCCAGATAAGTTTATTAGGGTGCACAATATTTTGGGGAACACAATACCACCACAGAGGTACCCATGGGCTATTCTTGATTTTCTCCTTTTGTAGGGTTTAGGAATAGATGTACCAGAATATTGAGGGCTTTCTTAAATTTTTGACTTGATAGGATATAAAGAATAATGATTCTAATTCATGTGGGAGAAAATTCCTTAAAAAAATTAGATCCCCAAGTTCAAAATAATTAGGGTTTTTTTAAAAAGGGAAAACAGACAATAAATCACATTAATTTTTAATATTATCATTCCTGACAACTTATAAAACTGCTTTCATAGCCACAGTGGCTAAGGAAAAGACAAGGGCTCCTAGCTCTGGAATCAAGGCAACACACCCACCCAAGAGAAGGGCTTGTACACAGATGCTGAAGGCAGCATTTCCATGCTGAGCTCTGCCAGATTCTTGAAGAACTCAGAAGTAAATCCTCCAGTCTATTGTAAGAGGATTGCTCAAGACAGAAAGCAAGACCATTCATCAATCTACGACCAGAGTGGCTATCAATTGACAATTAGAATTAGAGTTCCATCTGTATGACCGCAGTTGTTTGTTGATTTTGAAAGAGTGAACATTTAGCCGTATTTGATAGATAAATAAATATCATCTAAAATGATTGATTGAATCAACAAAGAAAAGCTAAATCTTATTCGCTATGGTATAAAATGAGTCAGAAAAGTGTGTCATAAGTTATTGAAGGTTTCTCAGTGAACAGTCACAATGGAAATTTCAGTTAGCTGCAGGGAGAATTTCAATCATGTAGATAAAGCATATTTGTGAACCTATTCATTTGCTGGGTAAATGAAGCTGAATTACTGCACTAATGAAATAAATATTCTCAAGTTCATAAGTAATTAGTGCTTTTTTCTGTTTAATCCTCAAATCTTTATATTTTTCTCCACTATTTCATTTATAAAAATAAAAGTTGTGGTTACTTATGGAATTAACAATGTGGGATTTCTCTGTTTTAAATAACATGATAAATAAGGGACATAGATATTAAACCACATTGTTTACAACACATCAATTTCCAGATGGTGATTTTCCTATGAGCATTTATTGTTTCTGTATTCCTGAAACATACTGCATTTTAAACACCACATACTACACCAGTGAGGAAAGGGACTTGCTGTCAAAGCTGATGACCTGAACTCAATTCCTGGGACATTAGTAAAGGGGAGAACTAGCTTGCACAAGTGGTCCTCTGACCTTGATATGTATGTACATGTGTGTTTGCACACCCAAGCAAGCAGATGCAAAATAAATAAATAATAATTAAATGCAATTTTTTTCCAATAAACATTTGTGCTGTTGCAAACTCTCTACTTTGAATCCATCCTGAGTGAGGTAACCCAGACTCAGAAAGACAAACATGGTATGTGCTCACTCATAGGAGGATACTAGATGTAAAACAAAGATGACTGGACTGCTGCTCACAACTCCAGGGAGGCTCTACCTAGAAAACAGGACCCCAAGAAAGACACAGGGATCGCCCAATGACAGAGAAACGGATGAGATCTACATGAACAACTTGGACGTGAGTGAAGGTAATGAAGGGCAAAGGTCGAGGGAAAGAGAGCTTAGGGGAGCAGGAGATCCCAGCTGGATCAAGAACAAAGAGGGAGAACAAAGAATAAGAGACCACGATAAATGAAGACCACATGAGAATAGGAAGAAGCAAAGTGCTAGAGAGGTCCACAGAAATCCACAAAGATACCTCCACTAGATTACTGGCAATGGTCGAGAGACAGCCTGAAATGACCTACTCTGGTGATAGGATGGCCAAACACCCTAATTGTAGTGCTAGAAACCTCATCCAATGACTGAGGGAACTGGATGCAGAGATCCACAGCCAGGCCCTAGGTGGAGCTCCAGGAGTCCAATTGGCGAGAAAGAGGAGGGTTTGTATAGGGATATTTTATTTGCACTGAAATGTGATTTGCATGTTAATAAATAAAGTTGCCCGGGGGTCAGAGCTATTAGAGCCATAGCAAAAGCTGGGTGGTGGTGGTGCACGCCCTTAATTCCAGCACTTGGTAGGCAGAGCTAGGTAGATCTCTTGTGTGTTCAAGGATACAGCCAGCATTGGAGACACACGCCTTTAATCTCAATATCAACCATAGAAGACCTGGAGGTCTGTACAGACAGGCAGTGACGAGGTAGTCATGTGGTTGGGTTTACAACCAATGAGAAGGCAGAACAGAAAGTCTATATAAAGACAAACACACAGGAAGTAGCTCTCTCTTGGCTGAAGAGGCTAGCTGCAGCAGACGGGTAAGGCTCTTAGCTCTGACCTCTTGGGCTTTTATTTTGCATTGGCTCTGTGTTTCTTATTAAATAAGATGGTTACTTCTACAGGTTTGTATGAGCGAGAATTGTTGAGACCAAGGTTGGAAAAAGCACAGGGACAAATAGCCAAACATATGGAAACACATGAACTATGAACCAATAGCTGAGGAACCCCCAACTGGATCAGGCCCTCTGGATAAGTGAGACAGTTGATTAGCTTCATCTGTTTGGGAGGCGTCCAGGCAGTGGGACCAAGACCTGTCCTCAGTACATGTGCTGGCTCTTTGGAACCTGAGGCTTATACAGGGACACTTGGCTCAGCCTAGGAGGAGGGGACTGGACCTGCCTGGACTGAATCTACCAAGTTGAACTCAATCCTCAGGGGAGTCTTCGCCCTGGAGGAGATGGGAATAGAGGTATGGACTGGGGGGAAGGCGGGGGGGGGGGGGTGGAGAACAAGGGAATCCTTGGCTCATATGTAAAATTAAATTAAATTATAAATTAAATAAAATAAAATTTATTTGCTTCTTAACTGGGCCTCTAAAATGATTTGTAAAACAATGATTTTAAGTCATATATTTCCAGTTATCTAATTTATATTAATTATGACACATTTCAATGTTTTACAGCTTAGAATATGTTTGAGGGTGAAAACCATTGCTAGTTTTGACAGTGCCATACTTATTTCATATTTATGAGATATTGCTTAATGAAACTTATAACTTAATACTGATCTTTGCATATAAGTTATAATACAATTCACAACCTCTTATATATTCTCTCTCCATAGTAGGTAAAGTAATTTATCACAACAGTCCCTGGATATCCATAGTGTACAGATTCTGAATCCTTCTTGTACGTCACAGACCTAGTTGTTGAAGTGACTGGTGTTAAGTGCTACAGTGCTTCCACACTATGCATTCCTATGTCCTGTGTACATTTCATTATCTAGAGATTGATCATGCTGTATAATGTGTGCAAAGCAGATGTCAATAATATTTACATTGTAGTCAGAAGATTTCTCTGGTCCCTCCAGGCTCCCACAGTCCTGTGGCCCACTTGTAAAATAATCAATCAAAAGCTTATATTAATTAGAACTGCTTGGCCATTAGCTCAGGCTTATTACTGACTAGCTCTTGCACTTAAATTAACCCATAATTCTTATCTATATTTAGCCATGTGGCTTGGTACCTTTTTTCAGTTCTGCCTTCACATCTTGCTTCCTCTGTGTCTGACTGGTGGGTGACTCCTGACTCAGCCTTCCTCTTCCTAGAATTCTCTTTGTCTGCTTATCCCACCTATACTTTCTGCCTGGCTACTGGCGAATCAGCATTTTATTTATCAAACAATCAGAGCAACACACATTCACAGCATACAGAATGACATTCCACAGCAACATTGTATTGTTTAGGGATTTATAAAAAAGAAGTTTAATTGATACAGTATGTTAAGTGTACACAAATTATTTTTCAATTTTTTTCCTATGTGCAGTTGATTAAATATGGGGAATATGGAACTCATGCACAGCAACAAAAATACCTCTACTCCTTACATGTATCCCTACATAAGAGAATGAAATGTCTGAAATCCAATTCTCCAAACAATATTGAATATTAGGGTACTGCTAGCTTCATAGAGACCACTTTAGGACTGTAGTGGTCAGTTCAATAGACAGTATGTTCCTGCCTAGATTTTTATTAGAAATTGTGTGTTTTTGAATTTCAGTGAACAAATATAGCAATTTGTTTTGGGTTTTGTGGTTTTTTTTTTTTTTTCCGTTTTTCGAAACAGGGTTTCTCTGTGTAGTTTTGCACCTTTCCTGGAACTCACTTTTTAGACTAGGCTGGCCTTGAACTCACAGAGATCCACCTGGCTCTGCCTCCCGAGTGCTGGGATTAAAGGCGTGCACCACCACTGCCCGGCTACTTTTTGTTTATTTTTGTATGTGTTAAACATGCTCATTTAACACATTAACTGTTAAGATGTTGTCTTTGATTCCTCATAGATACTCATTAGAAGGCTTCTCCTCACCTTCTCAATTGTATAATGAGTGAAAAATGCCTACATAGCTATCTGCTAATCACAAGTAGGAAAATTCTATTGAAATTGTCCATAAAATAGTTGATCCATTGAATAAATTGCATACATGAATAAATTACACTAATCCAACAAAATTCTGTCCAGTCTCCATTTGGTGAAGCACATTCCTGACTTTCTGTCCCTAGAAAGCAGTGGTTTAATCAGAGATGCTCAGCATAGAACCTACAGGTGTCTCTCTTGCTACCTGAAGGAATGGACATCTCATACAGCCTGCTATTTTCTTGAGCAGTTTCCTCCAAATTTCTACTTAAGCCTGCTCAAGGACTCAATAGAAGGTGTTACTGTTTTTCTAGTCCGTGAGGTAACTCAATCAACTGATAATTTACTACAAATTACTGCAAACAAACTTTATTGCAAAAAAAATTTACTGACAATTACTACAAATAAACACTAAACTTACAAATTTTTACATTTTTTTCTATACCAAATAGGTACAATTGAAAGTTACCAAATTATACTGAAAACATTTTGCATTGATACCCATATTATATTACTTCAAATATGATTAAATTAATGAAGAGATGTTATATTACAATATTTCATGAAAATCTTGAATTTATGACTTATGACTTTGTTAGATATTACATATACAAAAATAGATAAATACTAATGATGACATTTCTTGTTTTAGGTGTTATTTTATTGACACTGCTCTTAGAATATAAAAAAAAGTTACATGTTCACACACTCAAAGACACATATAGACATACTCAATGACACATTCACATATATTTTCTTGTTAAAATTTTCATTTTATACCTATTTGTCTTTTGACTATATGTATGTCTTTGCACATTTTCATGCTTGGCGCCAATGGAGGTCAGAAGAGGATGTAAAATCCTCTGGAATTGGATTTACTGAATGTTGTGAGCTGCCACATGGGTTCTGGAAATCAACTCTGGATCCTCTGGAAAAATAGTCATTACTCTTAACAGCTGAGCTATTACTCTGGGTCACACACATACTCTTTTAAATATATTTTCATAGTTTGTGAATCTTTTATTTTTTCTTAATTGTACAACAACTTACAAGTCATTATTTTCAAATAGAGCTAAAATCCCAAAGAATTTCAAGAAATATTTCTGACATTAGCAAAATTCTTCTTTATTCCTTCCTCTTTGCTATTTCTTTGGCCTTGACACTTTGCATTTGTACTCATATTTGTAGGCAAAGTTTTCCTTCCTGCCCACCAGTTCCCAGATAATGAACATGGAGAATTATTATTAATTACAAATTCTAGGCTGATAGCTCAGGCTTATTGCTAACTAGCTCTTTCAAGTTAAATTAACCCATTTATATTAATCTACATTCTGCCATATGGTATTACCTCGCTTTCATCTTTCTCCTCCTGTTTCCTCTCTGTGTCTGCCTGGTGATCCCTCTGACTCCACCCTTCTTGTTCCCAGTGTCATTAGTCTGGATCTCCTGCCTAACCTCATCCTATCCAGCTATTGGCTAGTGAGCTTCTTTGTTAAACCAATCACAGCACCATATTTTCACACAGTGTAAAGGAATATTCCACATTTCCTCCTTTTTGTCTAATTAAAAAAGATTTTAACTTTAACATAGTAAAATTATATACAACAAAAACAGTTATTAAGTAAGAACTACAGTTAAAATATCCAATCTATTTGTATATGGCAAATTTAGAGAAAATACACTATTATTTATCTTATCTTTGTGAGTCTAAAGTTTTATACCTAAGTTAACTTTCATCATAACTAAGGAAAACTTTGACTATCTAGGGTTCAACTCTGTCAAAGACCGCAGAAGGGTGAAATGTTGCCTAACAACAGGGACATCTGGTTGCCTGGATGGTCACCAAAGTTCTTCTGTAATGTTAGGGTATGCATCTTTCACCTACAGACCTAGTGTATGTGATAGATTTGTCTGATAGGCAGGGAATTTTGAAGGTCTGTCCTACCTCGTCTTGGCAAAGTTTGACAGTTGCTTTCTTTTGCAACCTGCTGGTCCAGTTTGGACAGTATACTGTCAGCAATTGAGGCAAGGGCAGTTTTTTTTTTCTTAAATGACAAGTTTTTGCCATAAAGAAAACAAATTCCATATGAAGTTTCTTCGATGCCTATCATTTTTTCTGAAGTAGATTGGTGCTGCCAGGAGCAGATGTTTCTCACTGTTGCCTAAAGTCTTAGGTTATTAAATATATTAAATGACATATTCTGTAGGTCTTTGCAGTGTTTGAAGACCATCTATCTATCTAAATATATCTGTGTATGACCTTGAAAATGTAACTACTATGACTACAAGTTTGATTATTATATATGACTACTAACTTGTATTTCTTAATTATACATTTTATTTTTTAATGAGTTGCATAAGCACAATACCCCAAACCAGAGTAGAAGCATACATATACTATAGCAAAAATAATTATAAATTTGTATCAATAAACCATAATCCATACCAATGTAAAATACTTAAGTCTAGTAGTAGTTGCATTTTTAGTTTAAAAGCAGATTTAAGAAATTTCCCTTTTACCCTGTCATTTCTATATCCCTCCTTTTTCTTTTCAGAAAAAGGTCATTGAATCTAATCTCCTTTGTTCAGTTTTTTTTTTCTGACTATTGCCAAAATCAGCTTGTAATCTACCCGCCTAAAATGAGAATAAATATCCATAAGCCATCTTTTGGTAATGTGAATGTCATTCTCTAGGCTACTTCCAATTGTTTGGAGATACTGGTATCTTTAGACCTTGATAAAATTTAGATTTATGGTCAAGTCTTAGCTGGAATATTCTGTGAGGCTAGATCATCTCAGCCAGAAGCCTTGAAGCTATTCTGGATGCAGAATTCTGAGGAGACTATAACTGACGCATTTTGAGATGCTGGTTCACCCGGTCCCTCCATTTTCATGGGTGTCTGGTCCCCTTGCTCTGAAAATACATAAATTTTCAAAGGTAACATACGTATCTGTATTAGTAAAAGTATAGACTGTGTTTTGTACACAGATTAGCCAAAGATGATTTTTTGTTTTATGTTTAAGCAGAAAAAAAATATGTGTTAAGTGTTTTACAGTTTTGTTTTAGGTTTATTTCTTTATGTCGATAGTCAGGATTTTCAGGGGGTCTTCTTCAGTCAAATCTGATCCATATCAATCTGGAATGAGTCTATAGCCTCTCATTTCTTCTGGAAATAAAAGCATAACCTCTCCCTGAAAGCAATACACCATTTAACTTCCATTTTGAAGTCAAGATATTTTTAAAATATATAGGTTGTTTTGATCTAGAAACTTTCATAATCCAGTGTCAAAAAAATTTAAAGACAACACAGTAACACACAGGATCCAGACTCTGTATTTTCCATCTTTATATGGCTTTTTTTCTTTTATATTACTTGATTCCCTTTTGAAAGGACTTTATTATTTTTAAATTATATATATATATATCTATATATATATATGCATGTATGTGTGTATGTGAGTATAGGACTGTCTATACCTTTTTTTTTTCTCTCTCTCCCAAGTCATTCTATATTTTTAAACACACTTTAACCCATTTAAAAGTTGTTTTCTGTCTGGATCAATCTTTATTGAACATCTGTAATTTTTCTGTGTGCATGAGCAAAATCCCAAACCTGCCATGCAGCATGCTGGTGGCTCCAGCCCACAGGAAGTGTCTGGGAGATTCTGCTCTAAACCAAGGCCTGTGTGAAAGACTGCAGAAACCCGTATGGCATGCTGGCAGCTGCCAGGAGATGAGTCTCTGTATTGCAGCTGGCATGAGAGACATGAGACTTGGAAGCTGTGTTTGGCTCCGTTTTTGTGGATTAGAACTTTTTTTTAAGCTTTCTCAGGTTTTATGTGGATGTAGGTGCATCATGTTGGAGCACCACATATTAAAATAAAACCATCTGCAAGAATGCTCATATCATTTTATCACATATTCAATGTAATTATGTTTGGTAAGCTGTTTAATCTTGCTAAAGTCAATGTTTTTTCATGTATTAAATAAAAATAAGTATAGTGCTTATTTCTATTTTTAGGTAACAAGTTAGACACACTAATGTTCTTGCATGTTTAATCAATGGCTGTTGCAAGCAAGAACTCAATGAATTTGTTTTCTATCATTTGGCTAAGGAGAGTTTGTATAGTAAATACATGTATAAAAGAATGATAATAAGTATCTGAAAGTAATTGGTGATAATTATTTGGTAAAAAAATATTTAAAATAATAACTTTAAAAATATTGCTATGTTCACTGAGTCCAATCAACGAGAAAGAGGAGGGATTGTATGAGCAAGAATTGTTGAGACCAAGATTGGAAAAAGCACAGGGACAAATAGCCAAACTAGTGGAAACACATGAACTATGAACCAATAGCTGAGGAGCCTCCAACTGGATCAGGCCCTCTGGATAAGGGAGACAGTTGATCAGTTTGAACTGTTTGGGAGGCGTCCTGGACCTGTCCTTAGTGCATGAGCTGGCTGTTTGGAACCTGGGGCCTATGCAGGGACACTTGGCTCAGCCTGGGAGGAGGGGACTGGACCTGCCTGGACTGAATCTACCAGGTTGAGCTGAATCCCCAGGGGAGTCCTTGCCCTGGAGGAGATGGGAATGGGGGGTGGGCTGGGAGGGGGGAGGAGGGAGACCAGGGGAATCTGTGGCTGATATGTAATATTAAATCAAATTATAAAAAATATTAAAAAAGTAAATAAAAAGATATTAAAATGTTTAATCCATTTGGAAATTTGTTTAAGGTAAGTTTTCCCAATCATATGTGTGAACTAGTAAAAGAAAAGTTATTTGAATTAACTCATGAAGAATATGAACTGTGTTTATATGCAGTGCAGTATTTCATAATGTCATGCCCATCACTTATTCCCCAAGGAATTCTTTTCTTTTCTTTTAGTATTTTACTTTACAGGAGCTGGTGAGATGACTCAGCAGGTAAAGATACTTGCTTTAGGACGGAGTATCTAAGTTCAGTCCCCAGAATTTACATGACATAAGGAGGGACCTGAGTCCTTCACATTGTCATCAGATCACTGCAGATGCACACACACACACACACACACACACACACACACACACACCCCACAAGTACACATGTAGACACACACTGTGGTAGTTTGAAAGAAAACGGCTCCCACAGGGAGTGGCACTATTGGGAAGTGTGGCCTTATTGAAGAAAGTGTGTCACTGTGGGGTGGGCTTTGAAGTCTCTTTTCTCAAGTTCACTCAGTGTGACTTCCTGTTGTCTGCAAAATGTAGCACTCTCAGCTCTAGCACCACGCCTACATGCTGCCATGCTCCCCTTCATCATCAAAATGGACTAAAATTTTAAGGGAGCCACCTTCAATTAAATGTTTTCTTTACAAGAGCTGCTCTGGTCATGGTGTCTCTTCACAGGAATAGTAAACCCTAACTAAGACAGAAGTTGGTCCTGCCTGGCCACCACGGACCCACAGCCATTTATAAAATAATCATTCAGAGCCTTAATATTATTTATAACTGCCTGGCCATTAGCTCAGGCTTATTACTGAATAGCTCTTACACTTAAATTAACCCATAATTCTTATTTATATTTAGCCATGTGGCTTGGTACCTTTTTCAGTTCTACCTTGACATCTTGCTTCCACTGTGACTCCTGACTCAGCCCTCCTCTTCCCAGAATTCTCCTCTCTGCTTGTTCCTCCTATACTTCCTGCCTGGTGACTGGCCAATCAGCATTTTACTTATCAATGAATCAGAGCAACACATATTCACAGCATACAGAATGACATCCCACAGCAAGTGGGGTATTGCTGTGATAAGCCTGACCATGTTTTTGGAATTTGGACTTTGGTACCTCGGGTTATGAAAGCAATAGAATGATTTAAGCACTGCTTAATGGGCCATACTAGTAGGAATATGGAAAACAGTGGTGCTTAGAATTATTTCAACTATCTGGGGCTCACTCAAGAGGTTGCAGAGAAGAATTTTACTATATTGCCTAGAGATCGTTTTTGTAACATTTTGGTGAAGAAAGTGGCTACATTTTGCCTTTTTCCAAAGAGTCTGCCCGAGGCTAAAGTGAAGAGTCTTGGGTTAATTCTGTTGGCAGAAGAAGTCTCAAAACAGCCTAGTATAGACTCTGTCATGTGCATATTAGTGGTAACTCATATGAAGATTTATAACGAAAAAAGCGAGCTGAGCAGGGTAAATTACAAAAGGTGTATTTTGAGGAGAAAGAGAGCAGCAGAAAGCAGAATGGAGCTAAGTTTTTTGTTCAAGGAGATAAACATTTTAAGAAATGAATAAAGGGAGTGGTTACCTCAGAGCAAGATCCTACCAAACTAAGTTTCCAAATTCTGGAAAGGAATTGAAGAAAAGTTTAGAGCCTGGTGTTGTGGCCCATGCCTTTAATCCCAGTCCTTGGAAGGCAGAGGCCGGTAGATCTCTGAGTTTGAGGCCTGCCTGGTCTAAAGATTAAGTTAAAAGAAAGCCATGCTTAGGCAGTAAAGGAAAAAAGAAGCTGGTAAAGATGTAATTAAACAAGGGGGCCATATTCCAGCCCCAGTAAGCAACATAACTTGGCAGCTTCAGCCACGTGGTTCTGGCTCTAGAGCTAATGATGGAAGAAACAGTTTAGACATGTCCTCCAAGCCTAAGGACAGCTGCTGAGTCTAGGTATGTGTCAGAGGTGTCCCTGAATGAAGGTCTAAGACAGCAGCCTGGATTGCCTTGGAGAACCCACGATGTTAGACATGCCAGAGTCATGGGATACCTGTCAAAGAGAGCTCCTAACAGAGAGTGGAACCAGCCCAAGAGAAAGAAATATGGCATAATAAACAAATCTGAACATAATCTGAGACCAGTAGAGCATTTTGACATCAGACATGGAGAAGCAGAATTTGGAGACTGCCCAGCTGGTTTTCTTTCTTGCTGTAGTCCAGTATTTTCTTGCTATACTCCTTTCCCTGTATTTTGGAATGGTAATGTATATCCTTTGACATTGTATGTTGGAAGTATGTGATCTGCTTTTTGATTCTGATTTTTACATATTATTATAGTTAAGAGATTGTAACATGTCTCAGAATAGACCTTGGACTTTGAAATAAGTTTGAAACTTTTATAGACTACAGAGATTTTTGAAGTTGAATTGAGTGCAATTTTTTTTGCATTATGATTTGACTATAAGCCTTTGGGGACCAGGGAGTGGAATGTGGTAGTTTAAAAGAAAATGGCCCCCAGGGGAGTGGATATATTAGGAGATGTAGCCTTGTTGGATGAAGTGTGTCACTGTGGGGGTGGGCTTTGAGGTCTCTTCTCAAGCTTCATTCAGTGTGACAGTCAGTAGACTTCCTGTTGCCTGCAAGATGTAGCACTTTCAGCTCTAGCATAACATCTGTGTGCTGCCATGCTCCCCTTTGTGATTATAATTGACTGAACTTAGACTCTGAGACTGTAAGCAAGCCACACTCAATTAAATGGTCATGGTGTCTCTTCACAGCAATAGTAACCCCTAACTAAGACACACACACTCACACACACTAAATTAAAAAAAAGAACATGAAAGATTTATAAAAGAATAAACATTCTTTGCAGAAGGCAAGACACCAAAAATGCTTTGCAGCTGTAAGTTGATTGCTAAGTGATTTTAGAATTATCTCTCACAGAGGGTATGTTAAAATCGAACAAAGCAACAAATTAACAACAACCACAACAACAACAACAAAAAAAAAACAACAACTAAACTAAACCAAAATAAAACAAAAACTATGGTCAAGAGAACAGAGTTTCATTTCTTGCTTGAGTGGAAACTTTTCATTCCAACCCTGCTGGTTCAATCACTGCAGCTAAGGGACAAGCCTCGGGAAGGTGCAGTCCCTTTAAGATGGGGCAGAATACTCTCTTCTTTAATGAAATACTATACTTTTCTTTCCTGGCATCCCAGCCCCCAGTGCAGAAGCTCAAGGCAGCCAGCATGCAGGATCATAACTTTGCCTGCTTTTTTCAGTTATTCAGAAATGCAACAAGATCTTTCCTCTAACATGTAGAGCTTCTTGACTCTTTCTGTGAAGTTTCCTTCCCTGTGCTGAAGTCCTCTGTGGGTTTGCTGTCCATAACCTCCATGCTGGCATCAATGCTCATGACTGTTTTTCTTCTCTCTACCCTTCTCCTCCTTTAAGCAGCAATGACACCTGGCCTGCATTGGGTTTTTCATTTAACCATTAATAAAATTATCCTTGTGCCCTGCCCTCCAAGACCACCAACTAAAATGGAAAAAATTTAGCAGTATTTTAAAACTACTGTACACAAGATAGAAGCTGTTACAGAATTGAAATAAACATCTGATTTAAATATTCATCCACTGTTTTTAGAAAATCCACAATTAAACAATAGTGAACCCATTGTCATAATTTTAAGAAAAAGTTAGTCAATTTTTTAGAAGAATAGAATTAGAAAGTAAATGAAGCATATTTTACAGTCTTCCTAATGTCATTTTTGAAAGAGAAACCAAATAAAAACCATTAAATTTCTTAGATGCAAAAATCTGTGAATAATCAAAGGAGATGTATTGTTGAACCCAAGTTTTAATTTGATGTGTTACAATAAGGTTTCAATTTGAAGAAATAGGAAATGCAGTCAGTTTTGATCCCTAAATACTAAATTGAGCAAAGTTATTAGTTCTATTTCCTGTCTTTCTTGTTTAGAATTGATTATAGAAAATATTTAACTTGGAATGTTTTGAGAATTCAACTTCTCAAACCATATGATATTTGTAATTGTAGATTTTACATGTGCTCATTTACTTTCCTGTGTGTGTGTTTATGTGCATGAAAATGTGTATGTGTTTGTATGTTTAAGCTTAGTCTGGTCTGGCCTATCAGTGAACCTGAAGCTCTGCCATCGCCTTCCCAGTGCTGAGATTGCAAGCACATATCACCAGGCAGGCTTTTTATGTGGCTGGTATGAATCAACTACAGATCATGCAAACTCTGTACTGTAATCCCTGCACTAATTCATTTTCCTTGCCATCTTTCCCTTGGAAATGTGTTGTTTCCTATTTTCACTTTAATTCTTAAGGTGAGTGGAGCCAAAATCCAGAGAAAAGCTCTTTACATTATTGCAACAAAAAAGTGGTGTAAATATTTAGGTGCAGACAAAGTATTGAGTGCATATTCAAAGCTAGTCATTAATTTAAAACACATTAATTTCATCTGTAGGGGAATTCTAATGCATTCATGTACAAAAAGCTGTATGTAATAAAAAACTAACTACCTTCCGGGTATCCATTCACCAGAAAACTAATTTCATACCTAGTCTATTATGTAATGTGCTATGAGAAAGCTTTTTGCTTTAAGATATTATTATATGAGCATGTAGGATGGTGGGTTTTTTTCCCCCTGAAGTGAAGATTGAATACACAGTCAACATAAAAGTATGGATAACTAGTGTTTGCATATGTAAGAAATTATTTTTTTCTAATAGGTAATCCATACAAAATTGACCAGTTATCCATATGGATGAATGTTGGATCAAAGTGAATCATAGTATCCCTGGTATTGTTCCATGCTGACTTTTCCTACTTACTAACTATTAGAAGTTTTAGACAAGAATGACATAGAAGAATATTTATGGTGAAATAACTACTAAACAAATTCATTTAATTATAAAATTGTGATCTGTCAACTGAAAATAACATTTTAAAATGGAAAGACTTACTTCCTTTCATTTTGATTTCCCTAATTGTAGTTCTCATACATTTTTGGTTTTGTGGAGGACAAAAAAAGGATGAATCCTGTGTGGTGGTGTTGTTGCGTATGTGTGTGTGTGTGTGTGTGTGTGTGTGTGTGTGTGTGTGTGTGTATGTGCTTTCTGTGTGAGTACATGAAACTTGTGGGGTTCTGAAAGAGGCGCTAAAAGGTCATGAGTGTTCCAGGGATCTCACCAATGATGACCACTCAGACACGGAGTATAGCCAGTTGAAGTTTTTATTCCAGCTAGCTGGGGCCACACCCAAGTGTTCAGGTACCTGTGTATAGCCATGAGTGTCCAGAAGAATTTTAGAGGCAGAAACCATGTCCTGGTATCTTGCTTTGTAGCTGTACTGGGGATGGGGATCGGAGAGGACTTGAGGTTTTAGGGGTGGTGGGTGTTGCAAAAGTAAGCAGTTTGAAGTAAGCAGCATTAATAGAAATTAAGGTCATCACTTAGTTGGGGGGTAGTTCCACAAACAGGCAGTAAAGATAAATGGTTAGCTGGGGGTGGGGGTGGGTTCTGCACTAAGAAGCAGCTTTAACAAAAGCTAAGTTAGCTAGGAGATCCTGACCTTGGGTTGCTAAAAATAGAGCTGGGTAGTTTTCCAAGGGATTTTCCATCAAGGAGTTCAGATTCTAGTTAAATACGGAATTGCCTGTGCAAGAATACAAGGTGGAGGGACCTCTGAACTGTCTTACCCAGTCACATTGGATCTCCTGGAGCTGGATTTACAGGCAGTGGTAAGGAACCAGATGTGTGCTAGGAACGGAATGTGTGGTTCCTATGCACACACAGCAAGTGCTCCTGACTGCTGAGCTGTTATCATGCCCCAAGATCTGTCTACTAAACCAATCTGCTAGACTGTTTTTTGATTGAGGACTTGAGACCATTAGGATTCCAATTAATTAGTAGAGGATGTATACTTCATCCTATTATTTTGATAATTTTGTGGTGTTTAGTATTTTCATAATATTCACCTTTAACTGCTATTCCCACCTGCTTTCTCTTTCCTATAGTTCATGCATTGTTCTCTCCACTCTATAGGATTTGAGTGTCTTCTTTGAGGAAGTTTTATGTCTCATAAAAGTTTCTATGGGACAATGCACTGTAAAGATATATCACTCAAATTCGTACCCAACATGGGGCAAGGATTTCCACATAAAACCTAAGAAAGTTTTAAAAAAGGGTTCTAGTTCCATGGGGGCTCCACTAGTTTGACTATTTGTCCCTGTGCTTTTTCCAGTCATGGTCTCAATATCTCTTGCTCATATAATCCCTCCTCTCTCTCGTTGATTGGACTCCTGGAGTTCCATCTGGCTTTCTGGAACCTGGGGTCTATGCTGAGACATTTTGCTCAACCTTAGTGTAGGGAGGAGGGGACTGGACCGTCCTCAGCTGACTCTACCAGGCCAAGCTGAATCCTCTGGGGAGACCTTACCTTGGAGGAGGTGGGAATGGTGGTTGTGTTGGGGGGAAAAAGGCTGGGGGGTGGGAGGAGGGAGGACGGGGGAATCGGTGGCTGATATGTAAAGTTAAATTAATTATAAAATTTTTAAAAAAGGGTTCTAAACACACACAGAGACACACACACAACACACACACACACACAAAAAAAAAAAAAAAAAAAAAAAAAAACAGAGTCAAACACAGCTTCTTAGTAACCATCTTTTCCCTAATAAGCTCTGTTTGCTGGCAGTGAGCAGAAGCTCCTTTAAGAGATGGTTTCTGACTCAGCATTAGTGGCAGAAACTACATGGCTCTTCTAAAAGGCCCTGCTACCAAACATTTAAATGGAGTTTATGATCAGTGGGTGGCACACTACTCAGTGGCAATGTGGACTCAAAATCTTTCCAGAGTTGGAGCATTAAAAAAGGCTTTCAGAGCTGGCAGTAAATTTGTCTCCAACATGAGACTACCTTCTCAAGGAACTAAGGATTGGGGCAGAGCCAGTTGCCAAAGCTGAAGTTTTAGTCCTAGCTATGCCCACTTAGCCGCTTAAATGCTCATGTGGTCAGAAAAAGATAGAGAGATGCCATAAGACAGATTCAAAAACAGAAACAAAAACAAAAACAAATTTCTAAGTGGGTTATAGTGTGTTTTAAACCATATGTAGGCTTGGGAGAGCAAAGAGAAGGTATAGACCAAATAAAAAAAGAAATATATAGTTTTAAAATATAAAGTCCTTAAAAGGGAATAAAGTAATATAAAAAGATGCCATATAAAGATGGAAAATACAGAGTCTGGATATTGTGTGTTATTGCATTGTCTTTTAATTGTTTGACAGATAAGAAAGAAACAACAGCTACTAAGAGACATTTGATTATAATTGTTGCTGGATTAATCTAACCTATATATTTTGAAAATGCATTGAATTCAAAATTCAAGTCAAAATATATGTTACTTTGAAGAAGAGGTTATGCTTTTACTTCCACAGGAAATGAGAGTCTTTGGTTTCATTCTGTATTAAGAAAAGTCAGATTTGATCAGGGAAGACTCCCTGAAAAATCTCAGAGGGGAACAGATGGCCCAGATGATCCAACATTTCAGAGCATCTCTGCTACAATTTCTTCTGAGTTCTGTATCCAGAACAGGTTCAAGGCTGCTGGGTGAGATGATCCAGCCTCACAGACTGCACCAGTCAAGACTTGACCATAATTCTAAATTTTCTCAGTGTCGCCCATAAGATTACCAGTGCCCCCAGTCAGCATATTTTACATGGTGCATATTTTACATTGTGGATTTTGGTTTATTGATACAGATTCAAAGTTAATTTTGTTATACTGTATGTATATTTCTACTCTTGTTTGGGGTATTATGTTTATGCTGCTCATTTAAAAATGTAATATATAATTAAAAAATACAGATTAATAATCATCTATAATAGTCAAACTTACAGTCATGATAGTTAAGTTTTTTAGGTATACAAGGATATATTTCAGACACATGGAGTTTGTTTTCTTATGGCAAAAGTTAGTCACTGGGCAAGAAACTGCCCTTACCTCAACTGCTGACAGTGTGCTGTCCATATTGGAGAAGCAGGACAGAAAAGAAAGTGACTGCACAACTTTGCCAAGACAAAGTGGGACAGTCCTTCAAAAATCCTGCTTCCCAGGCAAGTCTGTCAGATATGATATGCTAGGCCTATAGGACAAAGATGGATGCCCCAATGTTTCAGAGGAACTTTGGGTGACTATCAAGGCAGCCTGATGTCCCTGTCATAAGGTAACATTACATCCTTCTAGGGTTTTTGATGGAGTTGAAAACTAGATAGTTATAGTTATAGTTTATATATATATATATATATATATATATATATATATATAGTTATAGTTATAGTTATAGTTATAGTTAAAGATAAATTAGATATAAAACTTTAGACCCACCAGGATAGGATGGGTAATTAAATATTTTCTGTAATTTTGTCAATTGCAAATGGATTGGATATTGTTACTGTGGTTCTTGCTTAAAAATTGGTTTTGTTTTACCATATTAATGTTAGAACCTTCCTTTTTAATTGGACAAAAACAGGGGAAATGCTGTGGGATAAGATTCTTGTACACTGTAAGATTTGTCACTCAAATTGTTTTAATGGAATGCTGATTGACCAGTAGCCTGACAGGAAGTATAGGTGGAGTGACCAGACTAGGAGAATTCTGGGAAGAAGAGGGGCGGGGTCAGGAGTCACAAGCCAGATGCAGAGGAAGCAAGATGAGAATGTCATATTGAGAAAAGCTACCAAGCCACATGACTAAACATAGATAAGAATTATGTATTAATTTAACTGTAAAAGCTAGTTAGTAATAAGCCTGAGCTACCAGCTGAGCATTTATAAGTAATATTAAGTCTGAGTCAATTATTTGGGAAGCGGCTGCTGGGTATTTGGGAACAGGCAAGTGGGAAAGAAACTTCTACCTACAAAAAGTCCCTTAACCTACATCTATCATGGAAAGCTTTTACTTTTCCCTCATTTAATTAGGATAGATATTTTTGCTAGTATAGTAGTGTTAGCTACTAGCTGTGATCTTTCAAAACATGCAATACAACATTCTAAGACCCTTTGGCTTTTGAAGTTCCCATTGAGAAAGCAACTATTATTCTTGTAACCTTGTCTTTATATGTGATTTGCTATTTCTCAAAGTTTTTATGTACATTTTACTTTTGTTTTGTATATCCAGTGTTTTTTTTTTTTTTTCATTTCTCCTAATTTTATTTCTCTTTGAGTTAGTTACTTAACAGGGAACCTAGTAAGAACAATTTCTTTTTTTATAATTAAGAAAATTTTCCATTCATTTTACACACCAATCAAGATCCCCATTTTCCTTCTTCCCACCCCCCCAGCCTTCTCCCCAACCCACCCTCTGCTCCCCCCACAAGAAGGCAGGCCTCCCATCACGCCTCAGCCTTTTGACTAAGATCAAGTATAGTATCTGTTCTTATCAGTTTAACACCTAGTGTTTTAATTATAATATTATAAGAGCTACTTTTTTTTCCTTTTTTTTAAAAAATTTTATAATTTAATTCAATTTCACATACCAGCCACGGATTCCCCTGTTCTTCCCCCTCCCCCCCCCCCCCCCGCCTTCCCCCTAGTCCACCCCCCATTTCCATCTCCTCTAGGGCAAAGACTCCCCCGAGGATTGAGATCAACCTGGTAGATTCAGTCCAGGCAGGTCCAGTCCCCTCCTCCCAGGCTGAGCCAAGTGTCCCTGTATAAGCCCCAGGTTTCAAACAGCCAATTTATGCATTGAGAACAGGTCCTGGTCCCACTGCCTGGATGCCTCCCAAACAGATCAAGCTAATCAACTGTCTCACTTATCCAGAGGGCCTGATCTAGTTGGGGGCTCCTCAGCTATTGGTTCATAGTTCAAGTGTTTCCATTCATTTGGCTATTTGTTGCTGTGCTTTATCCAACATTGGTCTCAACAATTCTTGCTCATGCAAAACCTCCTCTTTCTTGCCAATTGGATTCCTGGAGCTCCACCTGGGGCCTGGCCGTGGATCTCTGTATCAGGTTCCCTCAGTCATTGGACGGGGTTTCTAGCATGACAATTTAGGTGTTTGGCCATCCTATCACCAGAGTAGGTCAGTTAGGGCTGTCTCTCGACCATTGCCAGTAGTCTATTGTGGGGGTATGTTTGTGGATTTCTATGGGCCTCTCTAGCACTTTGCTTCTTCCTATTCTCATGTGGTCTTCATTTATCATGGTCTTTTATTCCTTGTTCTCCCTCTCTGTTCTTAATCCAGCTGGGATCTCCCGCTACCCTAAGCTCTCTTTCCCTGGCCTCTCGCCCTTCATTACCCCCACTCACGTCCATGTTGTTCATGTAGATCTCATCCATTTCTCTGTCATTGGGTGATCCCTGTGTCTTTCTTGGGGTCCTGTTTTCTAGGTAGCCTCCCTGGAGTTGTGAGTAGCAGTCCAGTCATCTTTGTTT
>CABHPR010153019.1:6017-62677 GCA_902168415.1 Peromyscus melanophrys
GTGTGTGTGTGTGTGTGTGTGTGTGTGTGTGTGTGTGTGTGTGTGTGTATGCTTCTATAGGGCTCTTTCCTCAGCTCACAGGCCCATTCCCATTCTTGGGAATACTTTCGCTTCTTAATAAGCTGCCTCTCTATATAATTCTAATTATGTATCCACAACACTATGAACATACTCTGTTTCTCTGACCTCTGTAGCTAGCTTAAAAGGCAAAGCTTTTTCTGAATTTCTTCTCTGGATTGCTAGGATTTTCAGCTCACTGCTGTTGTTCTCTCAATCTCTAATAAAACTGTCCTTCAGCTTCATTATGAGTCCATTTTTAAATTCTTTTATTAAGAAACCAAGAAGGGGCCCTCAGTTTCCCTGGTTACAAGCTCACCGCACTCAGTTACAACATCCCATTGATTTTCATGTCAGTCTACTTGTATTTGCTTAGAAATTATATTGAGTTTCTGTGCCAAAATTTCTCAGTCAACACTCCCTCCTCATGCATGCAAGCACACATTTCCTGTACTGTGCATGTGTCACTTTGAGGATTTCATGCTTGATTTTTATAGTCTATACCTATGTTTGTTGGTAGGTTAGCTTATGAATTTATTACTGAATTTAAGATAAGATTTAGTCAATGAAACTAGTAATTGCTAACTAATAGCCATACTTCTTGAGGCAAAGTAAAACATAGATCCAAAATACCTAGTTGTCTTACCTTTTCAGCAATATTTTACAGTGTTTTCCTTGACATATTTGTAACTTCTGAGTGGGCTCTTCATAATTTAATGAGGTTAGAATGTAGAGGGAAAAATCAATGCTTTTATACTTAGCTGTTTCCAGGGAAATTCAATAAGAGAAATATATTTTTATTTCAGTTTCCTATAAATAGAGAGAATAGCTGTTGCCTTTCCAAACCTGCCAAGTCTTACATAATAAAAATAATGCGTCTTTATTACCAGTGATAGAAAAGTGGTGGTTAAATTTAAAACTGCGTGGGAGTTAAAATCCTGGCCACCTGTTAGAAACACAGTTGCAGTAAAAATGTTTGCCTTGTTTTGTACTGGCCAAGCAATAGATATAAGAGACTATTACTCAAAACAGAATGTAACATTTAAACCACAAACTAGGAGCTAGAGAGATGGCTCTGCATTAAAAGCACTTGCTGCCCTTCAGGTTCATTCCTAGTACCCATCAGATGGCTCAAAGCCACCTGTAGGTAAAGTTCCAGGGTATCTGACACCCTCTTCTGGCCTCTGTGGAAACCTCCATATACATGGTATGCATACATATACCAAAGCAAACACACATATACAGTTTTAAAAATGCAAACTGATTTCAGACAACCATTCAGGTATTAAAAAAAGCTATCTGTTCTTAAGCTTTCATAATACACCACATGTTGGCCTCATGCAACATGCCTGCACAACCAAGGCTACATTAATTGAAAGGAAAAAGTAGCTCTATGTGTTTAGTTGAAATTACACTTTATTCTTAGAGTAATAAAGATTTTGTTACGATCCCTCTCACATAAAAAGACAAAGCAATGCTCATATAGTTAGGGTTTTTTTTTATCCAAACTTAAACATCTGGTAAATAGAATGCCAACATATTGATAAATATATTCCTAGCAATATCCAAGATCTGTATCAATTTGGAGCAAACCCAAACCTAGTTAATGGAGATGTATTTGTCATTTAACTAACTGAACTATTTCATTCTAGAGATCTACCAGTCTGTTGGAGAAGGTCCAAAGCAGAATTGCTTGGCCATTTTATAGTGATGTCTTATTCACTTTACAAAATCAATAAATGTCCATTAATTAATATATTATCTACCATTTAAAAACAATAAACAAATTTCTAAACTTGAACAAATGCAATTAGTGTTGTCAATTCACTTTTTTACATTGATCTTGGCTTTCATGCAAGTGGTTGAGACTTTTAATGAGTCAGTAGTTCACTTTTAGTATACAAAACATGTGCAAGCTTATACAGTATACTTGTCAACAAGTTTCTGAAACCCTTTCCAGACTACACTTATGTTTATGGAAATATAATATCCTTAAATGTAATATTCTTCTTAGGTTATTGAGTTAATACAGTAGTTCAAGTGAATAGCAAAGAACATGAAAATTACAAATGTAATTTGAAATAGCTCTACCAGTCTATTGACACCCAGCAATGATTCTTGGCACAGTCTCAATATAACAGGCTGTGACTGATATCAAACTGAATAAGAAGGATTTTATGTTTTCATTTCTAAAAATTTAAGTAATGACATAAAAATCTACTTTTATAGTTTGCCTATATTTAGCCACATTAGTCCTTTTCATGACCACCTGTTCTTCCCATGTAGGTAAATCTAGTGGATTTATCAATCAAAAACCCTCTCTTTGTTCTAAAGTGGGTACCACTCTTCGACATAGTCACTGATCTGAAAATGGCCATGCAACATAGCTTCATGTATCCAAGACATCTTTCTTGGCTAGAACTTTTAATTCCTAACTTTTAATCTAAAAACCTGGCAAAGATATGAAGGGAAAATATTAAAGAAAAGGCAAGATTGGAAGCCAGTGATAGGAGGGAGTTTACTAATGGATTTGTTTAGATCCTTGGTTCTCCTCATCATTTTGCATTTTAAAAATATTGTTTTGCTTTAATTTTTACTTATGTTTATGGCTGTGAACCCGCATGAGTTATTGGTGAAATTATTAAGGCCACTCCACATAGTTAGAAGGGAGGTTTATTTAATGACATAACTTACAAATGAAGGG
This sequence comes from Peromyscus melanophrys, assembly GCA_902168415.1. Classification (NCBI taxonomy): domain Eukaryota; kingdom Metazoa; phylum Chordata; class Mammalia; order Rodentia; family Cricetidae; genus Peromyscus; species Peromyscus melanophrys. The sequence continues at coordinate 8,779 of CABHPR010153019.1, forward strand.
ATAGGTAGGTAACAGGGTCTGGGGAAGACGTAGAACAGTTCGGCGGTATTCTCTGGAGAACTCTGCTTGGTCTACCTCTAGCATCCAGGGTCCAGGAATCAGGAGAGGGCGGCACATCCGGATCTTGGGGCTTCAGGGCCTTCTCTTGGCCCTGCCTTGCAGGCATGACAGTTACTGAAGCCTCAATGCGGGTTGGAACTTACAGATCAAAGCTAGAATGGCTACCCACTACAATAAGTTATGGAAACCACATGTGTGTGGTGCCCACATAGGTCAGAAGAGGGCATTGGATACTCAGGAACTATAGTACAAGGTGGTTGAATTCCCAGTACCACATGAGTCCTCTGTAAAAGCAGTAAGTGCTCTTAACACCTGAGCCATCTCTCCACCTCTGGTTCTGATCATTTTTGAACATAGTAATTGAATTTTTCTGACTCACTGGATTTTTTTTTTGTGTGTCATTAAAACAAAAATATTGTTATTACATTAATTTTGTAGAATCTTATTTACTTTGCATGAGATGTAAAGCATTTCCATTTAGAGTGATGATAATTATAATCACAGCTGCAACTGTGATTATTGTAACTGATATTTATAGAGCATCTGCAGCTTCACACCATTCATCTCTCTCATCCTTCTAAGGAGCATATAGTTTCTGTGGCTATGACAAACACTGTTATCAGAAGCAACCGAGGGGAGGAAAGGATTTCATTCACCTTACAGATTATAGTCCATCATCTAGAGAAGTCAGGGCAGGAGGTCCAGCAGGGACTAGAAACAAACCTTGTGGAGGAATACTTCTTATTGGCTTGCATACTGGAGCTGCTTGTGCAGCTTTCTAATGCAGCCCAGGACCTCTCTAGACAACAATGCCACCCACTTTGGCCTGAGTCTTTTTAAGTCAATTAATAATCAATACAATTTCCCAGAGATACATCTACAGGCCCATATGATCTGGACAATCCCACAACTGAAACTCCCTTCTGTAATTACTCTAGGCTAAGTCAATGAGAGCTAATTAGGACACTTGTTATCCCAAAGTCATTATTATCACCGTGGTTCAAGTTGAAGAAGATAAAGCACAGAGAAGGCAATAAAGATTTCTGTAGATGAACAGTCTTATTAAATAAGAAACACAGAGCCAAATACAGAGTTAAAAGCCCAAGAGGTCAGAGCAATAGCTGAGAGCTGAGACTTAAAACCACGTTTCTTACCCTTCATTGACTCTGTCATCCTTCCCCTCAGAAAAAGACCTACTTCCTGTGTGTCTGTCTTTTTATAGACTTTCTGTTCTGCCTTCTCATTGGTTGTAAACCCAACCACATGACCTCCTCGTCACTGCCTACCTATACAGACCTCCAGGTCTTCTATGGTTGGTATTGAGATTAAAGGTGTCTGTCTCCATCCTGGCTGTATCCTTGAACACACAGAGATCTGGCTGTCATGTGACCAGGATTAAAGGTGTGCGCCACCACTGCCTGGCTTCTGTTATGGCTTGCTATTAGCTCTGGCCCCCAGGCAACTTTATTTATTAACATACACATAAAATCACATTTCAGTACAAATAAAGTATCACCATAGATTTCAGGATCATCCCACTGTAAGAATCAAAGCTGAGACAGAAATGTGCACAGTTTGGATTAAAATCCATTCTGTTCTTTGCCTAGGGCAGTTTTATTTACTCTTTTTTACAGTTTAGATAGTTAATTTCTGTACCTTCAAAGCAACTTAAAAGGAGCTCCCAGAGACCAAATGCCAGGTGTAAATTACTTCATTTATCAGGTACCTAGGTTTTCTGGGTTTCCTGGACCAAGTTTTGCATAGCCCTTTGATCCCTGGGGGACTCTCTGATCCTTGACTCTCAAACAAGATTCACATAGGGTGATAAGAGAAACAAAAGGTAAGAGGAACAAAAGGTGTGGTTGAACAAAGGAAGGATTAGGGTTAGGTGCTGCTCTCTGGAACCAGGCCAGGAGCTCAGCAGGAATGCCACTACATTAATTCTTTTTTAAAACATGACGAACAATATAAACACTTGTCTAAGAACATAAAACTAAGGAAAGCTAGTTGTTGCCTGCACCTGAGGAGGGTGATGAGGCAGATTCTTGTGCATTCAGCATGATACAGGACCTTTTCTATTCTTACAACTTCCTGTAGGCATCTGCTGGCTGGAGGGCTTCATTGTACCTCAATTCTACTCTCAATGAGTCAAGTGTAGAGGACCTTTTACAGAGTTCACTTGATTTTCTTCTTTGAATTAAAAAAAGCTCCAGGAATTGTCTTTCATTATTTGTAAGTAAAAATGTCACAACTTTTATGTCATATGTCATTACCCACATACTTTGTGGGGTATTAGTCATAAAATACTTTATTAAATAATGGAAAAGGGAAGTCTTGGACCCTTTGTTTGTGTTGTGTAGAACAAGGTGTGGACCCAGGAAGTTGTAAAAACAAACTGAGATATTTAATGGTCATTCATTGAGTCAAGCCAGAAATCAAATTACCCCCAGGCCCCATGTTAACCAGACATTTTGGCAAATGTTGAGAACTAATTGTAAACCGAAAGTGCAGTGTGGATGTGATAAGCAACGTCTAGTAGTCACACTGGGGGCTCAGCAGAGGGCTCATAGCATTTTTTCAAGATTATCATGGGCAGCTTATTATAGGTCTTAAGGAAGGATATGATTTTATTTCTTCTGTAGTAGGTTATTTAAACAGGTGAGTAAAATAACTCCTGAAAGAGGCATAACTAGGCACCTATGTAAATATTCCATTCTAGTACTAATAAATTAATAATCTGATCTTTCTGTTTATTCTATCCTCAAATTACAACTTTGATTAATTCACAAACTATTTCTGAGTACTTTCTGTCATTAAAAAGTAACACTTGCTGAGCTGTAACAACTGTCTGTCTGTCTTCTACCTATATTATAATATAATATTATAATACAATATAGTACAATTTGGTAATATTTATGAATCACTTAAACAAGAATCTGAAATCTTTCATTATAGCAATTTTAAGGTGCCTACATTGTAAAAATAATTTAAAATATTAGCCATAATTCAGAGTAAAATCACTAGAAACTAGAAGGCTTCAAACATCCTCCCTTGCTTGATAACAAGTTTATATCAAGGAATTTAGACTACTTAGCATTGAGTTAAGCAGTAGCAGACAGAGCCAAGTCTCCTAATGTAATTCAGTCTGTTTTACAGGGTATTCAACTTAGACTTAGGATAGTAACTATGCTCCTCAACTGAAATTGTGTCTTATTCTGCCATTTTTTTTTTGGTCTGCCACAAACATAGACCCTTAGGCTTTATTTCATATAAGCTTAAATGCTGCAGTTACCTATTCCTATGAACACACACACACACACACACACACACACACACACACACACACACACACAGAGTTTCCCCTTTTTAATTAGAATTTTACCATAACTTTTCAAAGACTGACTGGGAAGACCAAAGAAGAGATATTTCTTCCTTTGATGTAGCATCAATCATAACTTTCTCTTACTTAGAAATGGATGAAAACCAGCACTTGAAATTTTAAGTAGTCTGTCAGTCATACTTTGGTGCATGTTGGATAATTGTAACATCTTTCCAAGGAAGATTGTTACCAATAATCCACAAACAGTGGCTCTACTGACAATGATAAATACTGTTACAGCATGTGTGGTCATTAATATACAAGCAGTTATTCACTTTATTCACTAAAGTCAAACTCGGAACTTGTTCATTGAAATGTTTTCATTTTCTTTGTAAAAATGGTGACTGTAAAGGACCAGCAAACTGCAGCAAGTTAAGATGTTAGAGGAGAGCTGGTGTTGGAACACAGCTTACCATAGTAAGGGTGATGGAGATACACATTTCCATAGAGACCAAAAGGTAGCATTAGTTGGTAGAGTGTGTGCCTGAAGCTTTCAGCACCACATGAAGTTTATGCTGAAAATATTGCTCAGAGGGATTAAATTCAAACAAATGGATATTCACAAACATGGGACAGCTTTGTGGACTGGAAACCCTGTGGAGGCCCACAAAGGTTTCCTAGTGAGATCTGAGCTTGTTTTACCCAGTAGGGATGCACTAAAGGATTGCTTGACCATGTGCATGGTTACTAGGTGATTGGATGGGTCTACACTTGGCTGAGCTAGGAGAAGGTCTTTGCTTCACCCCTTGGCATTCCTATAAATAGCCCTTTAGAAGAGACAGAAGGGGCTGGTGGATAATGATCCAGGCCCTCCCGAGGCTGTTCTGTGTTTCTGTCTCTCTCCCCTCTATCCTTCTACCTCTATATTTCTACCTCAGTCTCTTATCCCTCTCTCCTCAAATGTTTCTTGTCATAAAAAGTGGAAGCTGGTCTCCCACAAAACCCCCAGTGGTCTTAGATGCTAGCTCTCCATGGAGGGCAATATGAATTTAACTAATTCCCATTTATGATTCTAGAAAGTTTTTGTTTTGTTCCAAAATTTGCCAAGGTGATTCTGAAATTTGCATAGAAAAACAAAGGAACTGAAATCCTCTGGAAACAAATCTAAACCCAAACCCAAACCAAACAAAAACAAAAACAAGCAAGCCTTTGAGACAGATTTAAGGATCACCCCTAGTTGATTTATTAGTACACATGACAAGTGGTGGAAAGAAGAACAGTCAATGAAACACAAGAGCTCAGAAATGGTTCTATATGCACAACCATCTGAGTTTCAGCGAAACAGCCTGATCACTCAAATGGAGAAAAAAATCATTTCTGCACATTTCTAGAATATTTGTATAAAATAAATAAATCTTTACCCTTAATTCACACTATTCAATTCAAATGTGAGAAAAATGCAAATTAATTTTCAAGCAAGATAAAACATTTGGCTCAATTAGGATATATTCTCTTATTTTGCTAAATAGCTGTGAAGATGAAATGAAAAATAAACCTTCGTATTAGATGCTCAACCTTGGAATAGAAGAGCTGGAGAGGGATTTTGTAAGAGCCTGAGCTGTGGTCAGGTGTGTCTACCTGCTATAGTCTTGAGCTAATCCTTTTACCTTTACCAGGACATTAGAGACACGGACTTTGATTAGCCTTTCTTGTTTAGGGACCACATTTTTCTCACAAGTCCAAGCCTCTTCCTTTAGTCCTATGTTAGAATGCCTACATATTATTCAGGCTGGATTGGGGTCTCTCTAGGTGGGGAGCTGGAGTAGTCTTCAAGAAAATAAGCATCCGAGGTGAGATTGAGACCCTGAAATTTGAGGATGTAGCTATGGCTTGATAGAGAATTGTTGTAGAATATTACTTTAAATGGGCAAAGTTTATGCTGCAAAATATTACTTTAGCTGTGTTAAGGTGTGTTACTTTTGTTCATGCTACATTTGTTTAACGATGTAAGGATGTGTTGTATCTGTTTCACCTTGCCTGCCTAAGGCACCTGATTGGTCTAAGAAAGAGCGGAATGGCCAATAGCAAGGCAGAGAAAGGATAGGTGGGGTTAGCAGGCAGAGAGAATTAATAGGAGGAGAAATCTAGTCTCAAAGAAGAAGAATGAGGAGGAATGAAAGGAAAAGGAGGAAGAGAACAAGGGAGATACCCAAGGCAAGAAGCCAGGCAGACATAGAGAAGCAGTGAAAGTAAGATACACAGAAGAAAGAAAGATAATAAGCCCCAAGGCAAAAGGTAGATAAAGAGAAACAGGTTAATTTAAGTTAAAAGAGCTAGCCAAAATGTGCTGAGCTAGGCCTAGCACTCAGAATTAATACTACATCTGTCATGATATGGAAGCTGGTTGGTGGGCTAAAAGAAAAAAGCCTGGTGCTGAGAATGAAGATATACTGGGGAAAAAAGAGGCTAGCTCAGTCCCAGGGCATTTCAGGAAAAATGACGCAGGCTGGGCTAGCCTTTTCAGTCATATAACTCTGGCATTTCTATTCTTAGATATTCTCCTGATTTCTTTGACTATTTGGGGAATCTCGAGCCTCTGCAACACAGGTGCCAGGCTCCAGACAATTCTCTTGTTCTCTCACAGAGGAAGGAGACCTAAGGTGTTTGTGAGGAAACATCGAAGATTCTTTGGCCCTAAAGGGCTTATCCTAAGGGTAGGGATCTCAAGCCAGACTCTGAGAGGGACTCATGCAGCCCCTGTTTCTGGATGGAACATTCAGTACACTTTCCCCTTTGAAAAGACGTGAGAGAAATTCCGTGGAGCTCCTAGAACTGTTAAAGGAAAGCAAAATTTAGACTCTTGCAGTTGAGGTCAAGTGCAGAAAGGAATAATTGGATTCAGATGGGTAACTGGATCCCGAAGGCTGGAACGCGGGGCAGTTGCACTAAATGTCTTCTGTCTGAGGAGGGATCAAGTCCTTTACCTCGTGTTGCTCAGGCTACAGATACAACCATGTGTTCTGTAAACAGTCAGAATTAGGACTAATGAATCTGGCAAAATTTGAAAAGCACTTAATAAGAAAGAGAATCCCTTAAAATTACCAAGAAAAAAACTATTCCTTTCTGAAAAGGCAACATTTTTATTAGCTGCTTTGGATTCTTGTAACAGGCATCCACTTAAACACCCTTGTCTTTTAATAATCACGATGATTCATTTGCCAGTGCTATTAAATGACAAACGCAGAGGACGAGTATAGAAAAATGAAACATGTGATCTCAAGGAAGAACAGTTGCAATGTGGTTACCACACCCGGCTTTCAGTCTGTGCCTTGATTCTGCTTCGGGGTCCCAGCCCTCATAACCACAGAGGGATAATTGTGCCTACCTAGACGTTTGGCTTATCTAGCGTTCAGGAGAAAGTGTAATCACTGAGTATTAGAGAAGTGACCCAAGACATCAGTTGCTAAGCTAGGTGGGGAGGGACACGACACACTAGCTGAGCCCTGCTTAGAACTGTGGTTCATATAAAATGCACCACGAGCCTGTCTGACTCGGGGTTGCTCTAAGAAAAGTACTGGCAGCAATGATAGTGCTAATTATCACACCCCAGGAGGCCATTTTAGTGCCATGTCACCAAAAAATGACCCTGGGAATACACATTAACAGCTCATGTTAGTCCTCTTAGCGGAACAGTCAGTACTGTTAAACAGAGAGAAAAACTGGGTAAAGATGAAGAATGGAAATCAGCCATTGTCTGCCGGTTGCTTCTGACAGGATTTGTGCTTAAGGATGCCTGTTTCCTGGAGCTCTGGGGAGGATGTGAAACTCTGATTGTCCTCTTACAACCTGGTCATGATTTGATTCCAGTGAGCTCTGTAAAACCAGTGACTTTGCAGCCGTCAGGGAATGTCATTAAATCAGTAGATGTTTGATTAGGAGGCTAAAAGTGTGACTTTTCTCTTACACCCCGTTTGTCTGCCTGCTTGCCTGTCTGTCTTTCTCCCCCTTGCCTCTGCCTTTCCCTCCCTCCTTTCTCCTTTCCCTCTATTTCTCTGTGTACTTCATGTTCATTATAACCCTGCTACTCCAAACAGGACCTGACCTGTCTTCTGTCATTTTAATTTGCCATTTTATTTGCTAACAATATTTGCCTGGTATCTATAGCAACAAACTTACTTGCTTTAGAACTAAAATAATTGAAAAGCTTGTAAAAAGTTGTTTTAACATTCCTAATTACAAATACCTTCTCCTGAGGCTAACCTAAATCAAGTCGCACACAGTACATGAACGCAAAAAAAGACCAAACGAAAAGCTGATGCCATAATTATCTCTGAAACTTCTGGTATCAATGACTTTAATCTTTTTTTTTTTTTGATAAACCACAGTTGTTAGTATCTTCTTATAACTCAAAAATATCAGCACAGTTTAGTCTCTAGCAATAGTGAAGAACCAAAGTAGCCGTGGCTAACAATATCAGACTTTACTTAAGGCACAAGGTGCTGAACCCCAGCTACAGTCTGGAGAGGAACAGAGAGGCAGGGAGGGTGCAGGAGATGTCTCTGTAATGGCTGACTCCAGGGAGGAGTATGGTCGGTCAGCTTCATCTCCTGCACACTCTGCAGTAATTGATGCCCAAATTCTACTTCTTCCTTTGTTCTTTCCGTTAACATTTCTGTGTTTATCCCTATCTCTGCATGCTTTGCCATTGGTACATTAGTGTTTAAGTGGCCTATGTGCAACTATTACAAACGCATTGTGTATTCTCCTTCGTTTATATTTGGTAGTGAGATTTAGTCTTTCTACGCCTTTTATTGTTTAGTGTCATCCCTTCTTTCCTGCTGAGAGCCCCTTTTAGTGTTTTTTGTAGTGGTGATGAATTCTCCCATTGGTTGCTTGTCTGAAATGTCTCTATCAGTTCTTCACTGTTGAATGACTGTCTTTCTGGGTAAAAATTCTGTCTTTTTCTCTATACTTTGAACATATCACTTTGCATTCTCCTGGCCTGCAAAGATCATGGTAAATAATCCAGATGATCATATCAATCTTCTTTTGCTTGTGACAAGTCATTTTATTACTAAGTTCTCCTTTTCTTGTTGAATTTTGATTATATGTTATTATATATTACTCAGCAGAATTATAGCTAAGTATAACCCCTTTTTGAGGAAACCTACTTAAAGCCTTCTGAGTTTTATGAGCCATAATGTCCATTTCTCTTTTGATTTGGGGAAGTCTAAGCCATTTTATATTTGAAAAGTAAAAATACTTTCTTCCCTCTTCCCCTTCTAGAATTTTCACTGTGCTAAATGATGCCACACAAGCTCTATAATCTTCCACACTCTTCGTATCCTTATTTTTAAATTTTCCCTAACTGGATAATTCTAGATGATTTGTTTTTGAGTTTACTATTTTTTTTTAAACTCAGAATGGTTTAGTCTACTGTCTGAGTTCTACATTAAAAATCATTTTAGCTATTATATTTGTTGTCTCCAGGTTTCTCTAGGTGCTTACATGGTCTACTTCCTAGTTAAACTTCTAATTTTGTTCATGGAGGTTCTGTTTAATGCTGTTTAATTGTCTGGGTTCTCTTTAGCTTGCTGAACTCCTTTAAGAAACTTGTGTTGGGGGCTGGAGAGACGGCTCAGTGGTTAAGAGCACTGGCTGCTCTTCCAGAGGACCCAGGTTCAATTCTCAGCACTCACATGGCAGGTCACAGCAGTCTGTAACTCTAGTTCCAGGGGATTTGACACCTTCACAACAATGCACATAAAAAGAAGAAGAAAAAAATATAAAACAAAAAACAGCCAGGCAATGGTGCACGCCTTTAATCCTAGCACTCAGGAGGCAAAGGCAAGTGGATCTCTTTGAGTTTGAGGTCAGCCTGGTCTACAGAGTGAGTTTCAGGACAACTAAGGCTACACAGAGAAACTCTGTCTCAAAAAAAATTAAAATTAAAATTAAAAAAAAGGAGAAGGGGGAGAAAAAGAAAATTGTCTTACCAATAGACATTCCCAAGTGGATGGGGGAAAGCCTATGAAGTCTCAACTAAGAAACTAGGGAAACCCAAGAGTGGGAGAAATAGTTTTCCCCAGGGAAGAGCATACTGATTGGTTATTCAATACCAAATGATCAGCCCTGAAAACATACATGTGAGTAACATTATATAGACTGAACAGGTTATATTTAGAAATATGCATGTATGTAATATATGTCTATACATATAATAACATTGAGAACAGATGCCGTGAAGTTGAAAGAAAGCAAGGGGTGTAGATGGGAGGGTTTGGAGGAGAAAGGGAAGGGCAAATGTAACTATATTACAATCTCAAAAATAAAAATAAAATGAACAAGTATATATAAGATGAGCATAAAAGAAGGAAACTTGTCTTAAAAGCTTTGTCTAACAGTGCATGGGTCTCTGTCTCTTTAGTGACTGGGGCCTTAAGAGGTTTCCTTGATGAAGTCAAGTTTTTGATATTCTTCATGATCTTTTTAGCCCTGAATTTATGTCTGTGACTTTGAAATAGCAAATGAGACTTCCAGTTTTTATTGAATGATTTTTAACATCTAAAGACCTTCTCCTGGGTTCTGTACTGCATGAACCAGAATTGTGAACATGGTTACATCTAGACCATGCAGCTAACTCAAAAGCTGCAGTTGGATCATGGATGGTGGGCTTACCATGGATAAAGATGGATTTGGCTTTTCCCAGGTCTCTGGACTTACAGGGCTGGAGGTGCAACCACAGAGAAATAAGACTGGAGCATAGTCCACAGTAGGATGGGTTATTCTGGGTCTGTGGCTGGGCCCATGGTTGATGGTCAAGCTTTGTCAAAACAGTCTTTCTTGGTCTTGGGCCAAGCAGAGACCCATAACCTCCTACCTGGATTCCAAGGCTCCCACATAGGGATAGATGTCAGTACATTGTAGGAATAACACTGTATTTATTTGTGAATGACAAAAATAAATTAAAAGGAAAAGAAAGGACATGACTGTTCTAGGTATGGTGGAGGAGAAAGTTTATTGTAAGTAAAGGGAGAGCATAGTAGAGGCAGAGATATCTGGGAGAGTCCAGAGTGGACATGACCAGACTGAGCTGGGCTGTGTGGAGAGAGGGCAAGGGTAAGGAAGAGGGGAGAAGGGGATCAGGTGCAGCAGCCAGGAGGCCAGAGGTAGAAAAAGGGTGGGTAACCAAAGTGTCTGGAAGAGCCTCTGGGGGAAGGCAGCCCAGCCTCTGGGCTGGAAAGTTCAGTATAGGGGGTAGGATATGTCAGCCATACCCAGCTATGGGTAGAGACTGAGGGACATTGGGAGAACCTGGAGGCCAGGCCCACTTTGCTATAATAAACAGGCACCTCAGCCTTTGTCCTAGGTTTGAAACTTAACCATGTGTGTATAGTATAGATACTCTCCTCACCACAATATACTCCCAGCATCGATATTTTTAAAACACCTCCCTTATTGATTTACTTCTCATGAATATACATTGAGTTCTTTTTGATGAGTTCCATAGGATCAGTAGAATGTAGTATTTATTCAAGGTGTATTTGTTGAGCAAGCCATAGAGAGACAAAACCTGAGACACAGAAATAGAAAAGCAAGGCTTGGGTTTTTTTTTTTTTTGTATGTTTGTTTTGTAGATAGTTACTAGTATGATTCAGTATGACTTTTTCAGACATCCTCCCTCCTTCTTCTGTATTTATCTCCTTCCCCCTCACTAAAGACCCTCCTTTCCCCTCAATTTTCCTTTTAGATCAAATGCACCCTACTATTCCCCTCTCTATTGCCCCCCATCTCCCCTACCCCAGCAAGAGTCCTCTTTAAGCAGGGTGATAGATACGGATCTATTTGCATTCTTCTACATGTTGACATCCAGTTAAACCAGCACCATTTGTTGAAGATGCTTTCTTTTTCCATTGTATAATTTTGGCTTCTTTGTCAAAAATCAGGTGTCCATAGGTGTGTGGATTTATGTCTGGGCCTTCAGTTTGATTCCATTGTTCTACCTGTCTGTTTTTATGCCAGTACCATGCTGTTTTTATTGCTGTAGCTCTGTAGTAGCACTTGAAATCAGGGATGGTGAAGTTCTTTATTGTGTAAGATTGTTTTAGCTATCCTAGGTTTTTTTGTTTTTGTTTTTGTTTTTGTTTTCCATATGAAGGGGAGTATTGTTCTTTCAAGGTTGATAAAGAATTTTGTTAGAATTTTGATGGAGACTGCATTGAATTTATAGATTGCTCTTGGTAAGAGCCTTCATCCAATAACTGGTGAAAACAGTTGCAGAGACCCACAGCTGAGTATTGGGCCGAGCTCAGGGAATCCTGTTCAGGAGAGTGGGGAAGAACTGTATGAGCCAGGGGGCTCAAGGACATCACAAAAGAACTCATAGATACAGCTAATTTGGGCTCATAGGAGTTCACAGAGTCTGAACCAATAGCTAGGGAGCATACATGGGACCAATCTAGGCCCTCTACATATGTATGACAGTTGTGTAGCTTGGTCTGCATTTGGGACTTCTAGCAGTGGAAACAGGGGCTGTCCTTAATGCTTTGGCTGGCTTTGGGGAAACTATTCCTCATATTGGGTTGCCTTGCTCAGCCTTAAAACAAAGGGAGGAACTTAGTCCTACAAAAACTTGATATGCCATGCTTTCTTGATACCCATGGGAGGCCTGCCCCTGTCTGAACATAAACAGAGGAGGAGTGGATTGGGGGACAGAGGGGAGGTGGGAGGAGGAAATGGGAGGAGAAGACAGAAACTACAGTTGGAATGTAAAATAAATGAATAAATTTAATTAATAAAAAGCAGAAAAAAGCAAAAATAAAAGCAAATGAAATGAACTTTTAAAAAAGAAAACAATAAGCAAGAAACCCAAAACCAAACCAAGCCAAACCAAAACAAAATAATTGAATATTGAAAATATTTAATTAAAAATAATTAAAAATTGGGGTTGGGGATTTAGCTCAGTGGTAGAATGCTTGCTTAGCAAGTGCAAGGCCCTGGGTTTGGTCCTCAGCTCCAAATAAAAAAAATAAATAAAAATTAAAATAATTAAAAATTGAGCTTTATTTTTTCAAAATGGGTATCCAAAGATTATTTTGGTCTGCTACAGAGCTTGGGCTGAGACTGGGGGATTGGATTTGGAGGAGAGAGAGAGATGTGAAGATCTACGGTTAGTCCAGCTGCTTCCCTGCTCAGGACAGCCTTGGGCTCCTGGGGAATGCCTGCTGGTGTTGGTGGCTCAGATAAAGTGATGAGTGGGTAGAAAGAGGATCAGCGGGGAATATCTGAGTGATCTACTGGAGATGGGGGCAGGGAGTGAGGCGTGGCTGCAGCAGGTGGCCTGCTCCAGAGCTGAGGGTGAGACTAAGGGATTGGGTTTGGAGGAGGGGGACAGATGAAGATCTGCATTAGCCTGTCTGCTTCCCTCGTCCCCAATCTCTCAGTTGTTTAATGATATATTCAGCCAAGAGGATAAAGCCAACTCTACTACTATTTTCTCTGAGATTTCTGGAATTTGTATTAGGATAATTGGTTTTCTTATCCAAGTTTTAAAACACGTTTATTGTGGTTTCTATTGGAACGTTTATTATTTAAATAGAAACTCCTCATTGTTCTTTGATATCCTTAAGGAAACTGAGTATCTAATTTGTAACTGATAGTTGACTAGGACATTGCCCCACTTCTTTCTCTTCAGTAAGCTACCAAGCTAACCCTGGGAGTTCCCTAAGGCAAGTCCTTCATTTCAAGTCTGTAGCTTGTGCTTGAGAGCTTTGTTGTTCCAGTAGAACAGAGACAGGCACTTTAATTAATTACCTTGCCAGCAGCCCCAGGGACTGTCCTGGCTCCCAAGCCAGAATGTCTCTGATCCTGGGAGACTTTTGGAGCTCCATGTGCAAAACGTTCTTTTTCCTGGAGCTCCCGTTGAGTTGTCGGTTGCTCATCTCTACAGGGTTGCTTTTCCAATTAAACCCCATCTGCTTTTTACACTTAAAAATTCTTCAGTTATCCTTGCCCTCTGAAGGCATGCTTCCTATTTTCCTAGGATTGATTCTTCCATAATTTCAAAGAGTTTTAGGAAGGAAAACAAATTAAACCTTACGTAGTCAGCTTGACCTAAAAATTGAAAGATGGATTTTGAAAAATAATATTGCATTCTGAAGATTAAAATGAAGGATTTATTTCTAACTAGAATAGCACTTAAAGGGACATTAATTTAATACCTGAAATCTAGATTAGATGAGAAAAAGTAATTTCTTGTCACGTATTCCAAATTTCTACTAATGGTTTCAAATACGCAATGACTTGGGTCAAAATATTCAGTTACTATTAGTTTGAAGAAAGTGGTTTAGTCCTTAACATGATCACATGACTTGAAGTAAACACAGTTTAGATTTAATCCTTAAAGAAGATTCCTGTTAGGGCACTATTAAGTACATTTATAATAAAAATGCCATGTACAATATGAGTGAACACATATTTTTATACCTATCGTGAAGTAAAGCTCAATTTTAAACTATTAATTTCTGTATTGTGAACACAGTGACACAGACTTTGTCACACTGGCAGCAACAGTGTGGCATGACACTGTTAACAGAAGACACAAGAGAACCATAGCAGGACCAATGGCAATTAACAGAAGGCAGAAGAGAAACACAGTAGGGCCAATGGCATCACACTTAACACATAGCACAAGGGAACCACAGCACCTAAGTAACTTTACTGAGAACCAATAACCCAGCAGCCATAAAATGTTTGCAAGTTATTTAGATAGCAGTGGGAGACATTTTCATTTGCACAGTAGCAGTAAACACATCAACAATAACAGTAGAGTTGGGGCAAGAAAACATACCAACTGCCTTTCAGTTCAGAAGATAGCTCTATTAATATGAGCTACCTTAAAAGTCCTATAAAAAATACTTTAGTTAGGTCCTAAATTTTAAATCCATGTTTGAAAACAATATAAAATGCTCATCTTCCTTCCTTACATGTGACTGTGTCACCAAGTATATGCATCTGGGATATAATCCTATAAAAGCTAGTAATATCCCTAAGCATGGGTAATATTTACCTGTGGGACTGAAATGTAAGAATAAAAATAGAAAAGACCCAGCAATTTGGATGTGCTCTAAAACACTACATTTCGAGCAATGCTTTAAATATAAAATGAAATGATAGATCCACACAAATTTACAAGTGATAGAAGTGTTAATAATACATTAATACAGAATATAGTATTGGCTTTCAACCTGTGGCAGGTCAATTAATATTTGGGAGCCAGAGAAAATTATATGAAGATCAGTATTCCTGTTTCAGGTGCTACACATTTGCAGTACCATGGAAGAGATCATTGGAGAGACCTCTGCCAACACCAATTGAATTAACTTAATCTAATAAATATGTAGTGTGATCCCCAGAGGAATGGGCTGTTGTACTTGATTTTCTCCCAGGGAAACCCAGCCTTCAAAGCACAAACCCTGTGTTCAAAGATTTATAGACTAAATAGAGAGAAAAATACGTTCAGGACAAGCCACATAATAGAGGCAATGTGAGTACAAGGGAAAATAAGGAAAAGTGAGCCTAAACCTTTCTGTCAGATTTTGAAAAAAAAAAAAAAAAAAAAAAACCAAATTGGTGAAGTGGAATTCTCCTCATTTCCCTAAGAAGAACATGGAGGAAGCAAGTGAATACAGAGTATTCGTAAAGGAAGGTGGAGGAAGCCCTTTGCAGAAGGACATGCCCACATGAAGGAGAAGAAGGACCAGCTGGCTGTACTTGGAAGAGGTTGGGGGTAGAGTCTAGTCTATGGCAATGACACTGAGCAGCCTGTGTTTCAACTTGGTCTTGACTGCACCTTGATGATTTAAATCCACAGTTCTCAAAAAAAGGAAAGGCATGAAACACGGCTTGTTATACCAGGTGCCTAGTTGTCAATAGTGCTAAAGTGGGATATTTAAATCTCCAAATGATAAACAATGTTGTTCTTTCTAATTGTTCTGCATCTAACCTAAATTAACATGTAAAAGTGCTTCTGGAGTCTTACTCAGAATAACTTTGTTTCTTTTTTTTTTTTTTCTATTTTAACTGTCTTACATTTTTCTATGATACATATAAATTGGTATTATAAGAATATTGGCTCATTATGGAACACAATAAATACCTTCATACACTCACTTTTTGTTGCTTAATTATTGTATATGACATTTCTTTGTAGTTAGCGAAACGACTCAAAAATATAAATATCTTATGAGGCTTCAAATATATTCTTATATTTTAAAACAAAGTACTACTGATTTCATTTAATGTTTCATCATTTTCTTTTCAACATTTTTTTTTTTTTTTTTTGGTTTTTCGAAACAGGGTTTCTCTGTGTAGCTTTGCGCCTTTCCTGGAACTCGCTTTGGAGACCAGGCTGGCCTCGGACTCACAGAGATCCGCCTGCCTCTGCCTCCCGAGTGCTGGGATTAAAGGCGTGCACCACCACCGCCCGGCTTCTTTTCAACATTTTCCACGATAATGTATTAAGAGATTATACGTGTGCTTGTTGCTTGTATATCAAATGCTTGCTCAGACCCAGATTTGCGATAATATCTGACAATTTCACCCTTTTAATGATGTACTCAAGAATGTAATTTGTTGAGTTAAGCCAAGAAGTTCAAGGCCATAGCCTAGTTGCCTATAGCTGTAGCTGTTGGATAAACATTAGATGATGATTAATTAAACACAGTAACAATGACATTACAGAACACACAACATATGCCTTTATAAAAACTACAATCACTTGTAGTCTTGCTGTGTGCAAAAGAACACTATTAATAACTTGTTGAGTAGCTTTTGCTGTATTTCCAGGTGAACTTATCCAGGATTATGGATAGCTTGTTTTAAGGCAAGGAGTCTGATAAGATAAATGCTCTTACTTGACATCATTTCCTTATGGCTTAATAAATATTTTATTTATTAAGAAGCAAGCTTCAAATGCATTCATTTTATTGTACAAAATGTCATTTTTATTTTTTAAAAATTATTTAGTTAAATGGAAACATGGTTTAAGAAATTTAGAGCCTGGTTATTTATTCTCTATTGAGGAATTTCAGCGGAAAACATGCAAGTAAACATGTTTCCACTAATGCTTTTGTTTACCCATGCATTCCTTAATATATTTTATTGAGACATTGTGTTATGTGTCGAGGACTCTGTGAGGAACATTTTGGTAGTGGTGAGAGTCAAAGGCTACAATGATAGGTCTCCACTGTAGTTCAGGTCTCACCTGTCTGTTCTTCCTTTTATTCCCACCAGACAGGAACCACAGCCAAGGCACAGAGGCAAATAAAAGTCAAATGTTTGTCTTGAAGCTTGTTATTTACAAAGGAAACCGCTTGTGCTCACTGAGGGACTCCATGTGGAGTATTTTCTTCTTCTTTTGTACATTTTCATCAGGCAGCAAGTTGTAAGAGAAAAACCCAGAGAATATGTTCAAGAGACATTAATTTTAGTTTGAGATTTAGTATATTCTTATTTACTCTATATTAGGAAAAGAAAACTTAAACATTTTTTGTAAGGTAGTTTTGAAATAAGTTGAGTAGTTTCATTTAAATTAAGTTGTCATGAAAGATTAACAGTGCCATTTGCAATTTAAGAACCTCATAGACATGGGTCTAACCTGGGCCCTCTGAGAAAATGTTATAGTGGGATAGCTTGGTATTTTTGTGGGACTCCTAACAGAGAAAACAGGCCCTGTTTCTGACACTTTTGTTTGCTCTTGGGACTGTTTTTCTCCTACTGGGTTGCCTCATCCAGCCTTAATATGAGGGACTACTCTTACTGCAACTGGATATATCACATTTGATTGATATCCCTGGGAGGCCTGCCATTTTCTAAAGGGAAATGGAGGATGAGTGGACAGGGATAGGGGGAGAGGGAAAGGACTAGAAGGAGAAGAGGGAGAGAAAACTGCAGTCTGGATGTAATATATAAGAGAATAAATTAATAAAAAAGAGCAACCTCATATAATAAAAATAATCATGCTTCTCTGTTGGGCTCAGTGTTTAAAATGAGGTTCCAAGATTCCCAATGAAGTCACCATTTAAGTAGCAAATATTTTTTTTCTGCTTCTTATGAACAGAAACTAAAAGTACTAGTCTTTGATTCGAAGCTAGCTTCCATGTATAACTGAATCTATTTCATAGGAGTGTATTCTAGCTGGTTTTGTGTGTCAGTTTGATACAAGCTAGAGTCATCAGAGAGGAAGGAGCCTCAGTTGAGTAAATGTCTCCTTGAGATCCAGCTATAAGGCATTTTCTCATTTAGTGATCAATGAGTGAGGGTCCAGTCCATGATGGTGATGCCATCCCTGGGCAGGTGGTCCTGGGTGTTGCTGTCTATTCAGTGTGGCCCTTATGCTCTGGGGGCAGTGGGTGAGGAGATTCTGAGGCAGTGACACAGTCTCTGGGAGAGTGCAAGCAAGCTCATTTATTCAAGAAATTGGTAGGGAGCTTTATAGGGCAGGGGCAGCTTCCTCAAAAAACCTGGCTGAGCCTCCTGCACCTGTTTGCTGAGTTGGTGCTTTCTGATAGGCTCTGGGATCTCAATGCTGGCCACAAAGCAATTTTTAGGTTCCCTCAGTGGAAATACATTATTGTCGCAGGGGTACACACACTACATGCTCCAGCTTATCAGCAACATACAGCACTTTTGCCTGCCTTATTTCACCCTTTTATTTTTATATTATTGGTATTTTATATATTGGTAGCTTAGTGGGAATTAGAGTTCGATGCTCTAATCTTGTTGGTCCCACCTCAGGGACAACTCCCCACCCCCACCAAAGCATTTAGATTGTGTCTGTCTTAGGTTGGCCTGCCTGACAGGCTCTTACCTGTCCTGGACTACCAGCCCTGGAAAGGTGGTGTCCCTGGAGAGTGCCTAGGGTGTAAGGACGCTAGACAGATTTTTGTGAGCCAGGCTGTTATTTCTTCTTTAGGTGGGTCAGGACTGGGACATTCCAGAGCCATTAGAACTTACAAGGTCGCTTTATTAATGTGTCATTGGTGGGTAGCATGCTGTAGAAAACAAATAACAGAATTATCAAAAGAACCATCCCTCCCATCACCATGCTACAACTTTGGAGGGTTCAAAAACTGATTTTTATGTGATTCCTAAACTTGAGCAAAGAATGTTGTAGACACCTCCAATGGTTTCACACATGTGGAGTTCAGCCTTAAGTTTTCATTAGAGAGTTGTAAGGTTTAAGAACTTTTTGCTTCATGGTCCCAACATGATCTCCCTTTACTGACACCTGGCTTGTGATACATTCAAGACTGGGTAGTAAAACCCAGTAGGAGGAGAATCGGGGATCACAATTTCCTCTTACCAGACATCTTAGTGTTTGGATTTCTTCATCCAATAAATTTAGTTGTTGTAATGAGTATAGCTGAATGGAAATCGGAATTAATCAGCTATTGAGTGTTTAATGCTCAGGCTTATTCTTTTATGGCCATATTAAGTGTAGAGGTGGTGGTCCCCATTTGAACCAGGGGCGCTGTGGCTGCCACTCCACTTGCCACAGCAAGCAGAATAGTGGCCACTATGGCTGCCATTATTCCATTATTCCAAAGTCTCTTTTTATTCTGATTTGTTCCATCAATTCTATCCTATGGAAATGTGTTACATTGGTCAAAGGTACCCAAAGGAAAGCAGGGAGGTACACCACCATTGCTTGAGAGGTCTGCTCAGGATTCCAGGCAGGTTCCAGCTTACAAAGGTCTTGAGCGCAATTCAGCATTGGCATGGAGGAATTTGTTAAGATAAAGAAAAAGGGAGTCTTTATGCATACAGGGGTGGCAGAAAGGGCAAAATGGTTTCACATGATAACATTGAGGTCATTTATAACTCTGTCAGGAGCAGAGATGATATCATAATATAAAAGGATATAATTTCCATTGAAATAAGTGCCTCCTCTTATAAATAGAAAGGGCCTTAAATCCATGCAGCAATTGGGGCCACATAGAGGCCAGGCCACAAAACCAGTTCTGGCCTTTTTACTCATCTAATGAGGTAACCCTCAGTAGTTTTTGGTGTACTACAGTTCATAGATAGTGAAGCATCACCATCCTCTGGTGTCTGGATCCAAAGCCCCATGTTAGCATTTTCATAAAGGGGGCAAGATACAAAATCAGGAAGGCAATGATCCCAGTTAATAGGTATTTCAGTCTTGGTGGTATATTCCTCTGAATTAAAACAAAAGGAATCAAATGGTTGCTGAATGCCTTCAGTGATTTTTCCTGTTTTCTCAATAGTGGGGCCCGTTATTTTGATGCCCCGCATAAATCCAGTCTGGTTTCCAATTACCCCTTGTTGTCTCTTAAAATCTCCTGTAAAGTAAGAGGAGAAAGGGATGCACCCAGAAGCAATCACCCTATGGTGTGCATCAAAACAAAAAATATCTACTGAATTAAAGAATCCAAATGAATAGTTAAGAGAACCTTGAAATGGGGCATAAGGAAGGCCCAAGATTTTGTTAGTTGTATAAATTTCTGGGAAAGAAGGGGCAGTTACTTCAACAGGCATTGGGATAGGTGGGGCAGGGACAAGCACCCAAAGATCTTTGGCTTGAACAGTCATTGGCAGGATCAGTTGCAGGACTCTCAGCAAAGGGAGAGGTCCTTCTTGAGATTTTCTTTTTCTTTTTCTTTTTTTTTAGTCTTAAATTTATATATATTTTCCTCAGTGTTTTAACTCATTTTTATAGAAAATAAGCTTTAAATTCCTCTTACATCCCATCAAAATTTTGTGCAAATATTTCAAGTCCATTATTTCAGTCTTCAGATATTAGCAAATAGTCAAAAATAAATACAAATATTACAGTAAAGACTAAATTTTAAATTTTCAGTGTATGTTATAGAAACAAATATGATGGATCCATAAGTTTTGAGATTTTCTTGACCCATAGCAGGCCATATGTCTCTGTTTGGCACCCATACTGGCTTAGCTTGACCCTGTGGAAATATATGAGCATATCTTTGCCTACCTGTTAATAAGGGGGCAAGACACTGCCAGAGATTATATATATGGTCTCTCCATCTGACTAGAGGGAGTGGTGTTTCTCTGGGGAGAGAGGCCCAATGCTTATAGGCTGGACTCAGGCCGTTGTCATCAACTGATAAGAAATTCCTCTTAAACAGAGCTTCTACCAGGGCTAAGTGTGGATCCCTCTTCACTTTCTTGGGTATTTTTTGTAAATCATCCTTTAGTGAGTGGTTTGGTCTTTCTACAATTGCTTGTCCTTGGGGGTTATATGTAATAACTGTGGTGTGCTCTATTTTCCATTCCTTAAGGAAGTCCTTAAACTGTTGAGAGGTGTATGCTGGGCCATTAGCTGTTTTTATGCTCCAAGGCATTCCCATGACCATCATAGTGGTTTTTAATGCCTTGATTGCCTGGGAGACTTTTTCCCAGTCTGTACTAGGGTAAAGGTAAATGAGGAGTATGTATTCCCTATTACATGTATACACTTTAGGTTGCCGGGGGGTGGGAGGGGTAGGAGGGTGATGGGTAATATCCATTTGCCAGGGTGCTGGCATTAGGCATTAGACCCCTGGATTAACTCTCCCTCTATTTAGTGGTCCCAGGGATGCTGGGGGGGTACAAGCTGTGCATGTCTGAGCAAGATATTTGCATTGTGCTATAGGCAAATTAGGCAACAGCCTATGAAGATTATGAGGAAACAAGTGAAACTGTTGATGGAGTAATCTAGCTTGTTCCAATAGGGGCATTTCAATTGCCATAATTAGTTTATCAATCCTATTGTTGCCTGAGGCCAGCATTCCTGGTAATCTCGAGTGTGATCGAATATGAGATATATACCATTGCTTTCTATTTTCTAATAGATCTTGAATTGCTCTCATTGTAATGGAAATGGGATCCCTGAGGTTCTTTAACTTGATGAAGGACAACAGCATGGTTGGGTCACATAGCAAATATCAGAAAAAAATTTATGGGATTTAATTGACTTAATTCTAATACCTTAAGAATTGATAAAAGTTCTTCTAATTGCACTGAACCTGGGTTAGGTTGGGTATATGTTATTTCTTTGGCATAGGGTATAGTGATTATCAGGCCAAAATTGGTCTTATTGGCATCTGTAAAGGCTATTGCTGCTTGAGGAGGAGGGGTTCCAGAGGGATTGGCAAGTAGACTCAAAGTCAGCTCAAGGATTGAAAGGGCTGACAAATGTCTATCTTGTGGAAAAAGACTGTCCAAGGTGCCTGCAAACCCTGTCATCATCTGATGAAAGGGGAGAGAATCTACACATAACAGCTGAGTATTCTGGAGGGAGAAGGGGAGGACAATTTTATCCAACTTGAGACCCATTATTCTTCTAGCAATTGCTCATGCCTTGATGCCTATTTCAAAGGCAATATCAAATTTTGAAGTGATTCAATGTAACTCAGAATGGGATAGGTGTATGCAAATTAGGGGGCCTGATTGTCATACTGTCCCCAGGATGCCATCCTCCATCCAGAGGATTAGAGCTGACAGAGGAGCATTGGGATCATGTCGCCCCAGAGAGGTATTATAGGAAAGTTCACCAGCCTTTTTTTTCGGAGATCCTTAGCTTCTTTTGTTAGTGCTATGGTGTTGCGGGGGGTATTGTCCCTCAAGAAGGGAGAATAATTGTCTCATCTCCTCATTGGGAATCAAGAGAAATTGCTTGAGCCAATTAATAGTGCCACAAAGTTCCATAAGGTCTGTGAGGGCGTAGGACTCCCATATGATTATAGAAGCATTAAGGGGTTGAATTGTTTGGCTTATCTAATAACCTAAAAAGGTAAAGGGAGGTAGCCATTGTATATTTTCTGGGGTCACCTTAAGGTCGAAGGCCTCTAAAAGTCTTTTAAAAGCTAGGGCACCAAGCCCTGAATTTTCTTGCCTGTCTGAACGAGCCAGCAAGATATCATCCATATAATGGATTATCAGTATTTCCTTGGGGATTCTCTGAACATATAGCTGACAGATGATTGGACTATTTTTCATGCCTGTGGTAATACTTTCCAATGATAACAGGAGGCAGGCCTTTGAACATTAGGTTTCCAGACAGTAAACACAAAGCATTCTCTGTCTCTTGGGGCCAATGGTATAGAGAAAAAGACATTAATATCTACTACGAGGACAGGCCATCCTGGCAGAGTAACACCTGGGTGCAGCAATCCTACTTGGGGGGAGCCCATCTTTTCCAATTGTGCATTGATTTGTCTCGAATCCTGTAAAAGGCAGAATTTCCCAGATTTTTTCTTGATTACAAAAATGGGGGAATCTACTGCAGGAATGTTCAATACGACCTGTCAGCAGTTGTTCTTGGACTAACTCTCTCAGTGCTGATAATTTAGGTTCTATAATAGGCCACTGATCCACCCATACAGACTTTTCTGATATCCAGTTTAATGGTATGGGCTCTGGGATGTTTATATACGTGGCGGGGGGGGGGGGGGGGGGGGAAGTGGCTGTTAGAATTGGGGTGAGGGCTAGAATCTCTTCCCAATTGGCATGTTATATCATGTGTCACTATACCCTCATAAAAGACTTTATCACCTGCAGTAAACACTACTCTCATCCTCCAGATCGTGCCCCCAGAGTGTACAGGTGTGTTGGCTATGATGGGGAAGAATTGGCCTTGATTACCATCTAGGTGCTTCAAATGTACTGGGTGGCAGGTGATTAGGGAAAGCTAATCCCCCTCCACTTCAATGATGGTGGGGCCAGCCTTGAGTTTCTAATGCAGGGAGGCATGGGCATAGTTGGTGGAAATGACAATGACATCTGCCCAAGTGTCAACCAATTGCTTGATTGTCTCTCCTCCAGATAAATGGTTATCAAGGGAGAATGGAGGAATATGGGAAGAGTCCAAAACACTCTGGGTTTGGAGGGACCCCCCTCTTACTTGCTGGGCTGAGGGGTACCCTTCCTTGAGTTTAAAGGAACCAGGGCAGAGCTCCTTCAGTCACATGCCAAATGAAAACCCTTCTGGCACTTAGGGCATTTGGTCTTTGGCCTGGCCTTAGGACAGTTGCATCTAAGGTGACCCAGTTGGCTACAACCCCAGCAAGTTGGGTCTAGGGGATTAGGGGCAGGCAATCCCTGGTCATTGCTTTTAGATGCCATCAATGCATTAAGGGATGCTGTAAGGGCCATAGTTGGGCCTGCCTGGGGATCCAAGTCACGGGTGTCAACAACCCATTTATGAATATCCTCATTTTGAAAGGCAGCCACTGAATTGGGGATAGGGGCATTAAGTCCTTCCCACGTTAATTGCTTAATAAACATTTCCCTCATAGGGTCGGGAATTTATCCTTTTATCCACTGCCTCATTGACCCCAGCAAGGAAGTCAGTAAATAATTCTCCCAGCTGCTGAATGAGGTTATGAAAGTATGCAGCCGAGTATGCAGAGTGTGACTGAAGCCCTGAAGGCTAGTTCTGAGACTTTCTGGAAATAATTGTGTTATCCAATTTGTCCTGGGGTGACAGGGTTAACATATAGACCCCGGTCTGTGAGCATATCAAGAGAGATAGCAATGTTGTGTTGGATATTGAGGTGTGCTTGCGCCTCAGCCTGGTCATCATAGGCAGCACACCAGTCGGGAAAAACAGGGTTTCAATACAGCCTTCATCAGGTGATACCAATCATAGTAAGTTTGGAGATGGATGGCCTATTGCTGCAAGACTTGTTCAAAATATGGCGAATCAGGGCCCGATTGATTAGCGGCTTTATGAATCAAGGACAGATCCATTAGAGGGGTAGGCACCCAGGACTGATTGACTACATTAGGTCCCACACTGACTGGTAGGATGTTTAACTTTTGGGAGTTCAACAAGATGCTCAGGTATGGGGGCAGGATTAGCCGGAATACGAGCGGTAGAGGGACAAGCTTTAATTACTGAGGGGGTGTTGCCTTAAGGGAATCACAGTGAAGCTCTTCAAGGCATAAAGATGAAGGATAGAGAGCATCCTCTGTAGGAGGTGAGGCAGGAGAGGACTTACAGGGGGCTTTTTTGGTGGGATATCCTTGTCCTCCATATCCGGCTCTACACATAGAGGCAGGGAATGAAGCAAGAGGGAATTCATTTTTTGTATCTTACAATGGCCATTGACAGCCTTGAGAACATCCTCAGTGGTACCTGATTTTATGCAGGCAATAATGCCCAATAGGATGGGGACAAAAGTTGCCTGAGAAGACTTTCCTTCCTGAACCTCCCTTTTCCTGGTCAAGAAAAAGACCCAAATCCACATGGAGGGATCCCAAATGTTCTCAGGAAAGATCCAGAGTGCAATAGCAGAGGCTTCCACCCAAAAACTGATCAGGTGTGAGCTTTTGATGTGAATATCTCTGGTCAGTAAAAGGACCTTAAGGGCCAGTATCTGGGGCTCCTTAGTGGAAGAGAAGTTACCCATGATCGGCGGAAGGGACGGGGGAAGACAAACAGAGAATGAGAAGCCAAACTACAGAGAACTGATGTCCCGTTCAAGGAACGTTCCCATTCCTGGTGAAGAGAGCAGGGGATTCCAGTAAGTGAGCAACCAGAAGCCGCACCATGAGTTTAAGAGACCAGCCACCACCCTAGTGGTTTTTAAGTGGTGATCACATAACCGGTTTGGAGAATAATGAGAGAGTGAGACTAAAGGCCTTCATCCATGCCCCATAGGACTGCTGGGACCCTCCCAGAGGACAGAGAGCCCTGTAGGAAAGAGCTTCTGGAGAGCAGTTCCAGGAAAGAGATGTCAGTTAGTTCAGAGTTGGGGGGCGGGGGGCTCGAGAGGACTCAGGCCGGGAAGAAGAAAAAGGCTTGTGTGTGGAGCCCCAAGTGTAGGTGCTTGGTGGGGGACTTCCGTGGTTCATTAGTCCATGGCCATATGCCCACACTGTGTCACCAGAGAGAAGAGACCAGTGTGTGTGTGTGTGTGTGTGTGTGTGTGTGTGTGTGTGTGTTCTTGATTCTGTTTCCTGGGTGGCCAACCCTCATGTGGAAATGCCAGGCGAATCAAAAGTGAACAGAATGTGCCCTACAGACAAAACAAACAGGGTGGGGGGAAGAAAAAAAAGGAGAGAGATAGAAAGACCCCCATACTCACCACTTGGGGGGGCAAAACAGAGAACATGAAATGGGGTCAACTCACCAAGATTAGCTGAAGGGGATGAGTCACAACACCAAGTCAAAAGAAGAAGGGCCAGGACAATACAAATGGCAACAACACAGGAGAAAAAGAAGACAAGATAAAAAGATAAAAAGAACCCAAAGGGTGAGGACCCAGACAAGGTCCATCCACACTGGGTGCCAAAAATGTTGCTGTCTACTCAGTGTGGCCCTTATGTCCTGGGGGCAGTGGGTGAGGAGACGTGGAGGCAATGACACAGACTGTGGGAGAATGCTTCCTAGGGCAGGGGCAGCTTCCTCACAAAGCTGGTTGGCCCACCTGTGCCTGTTTGCGGAGTTAGTGCTTTCTAATAGGCTCTGGGGTCTCCTCAGTCAATGCTGGCCACAAAACAATTTTTAGGTTCCCTCTGTGGAAACGTCTTGTAATCTCAGGGTTGCACACAGTGCACTCCCTGGCTTATCTGCGACATGCAGCGGTTTTGCCTGCCTCACCTGGGTTCTATAAGAAGGTGGGCTGAGCAAGCTATGGGAAGCAAGCCAGTAAGCAGATCCCCTCCTCTGGGATCTTGGCCTATTTGAGTTCCTGTCCTGACTTACCTCAGTGATGAACAGCAATGCTGAAGTGTAAGACAAACAAACCCCTTCCTCCCCAACTTGCTTTTTGGTCATGGTGTTTCATCACAGCAACAGAAACCCTAAGTAAGACAGAGTGCTTTGAACTAGTAACTCTAAAGGACTCAGAAGTGGTCTGCAGAGAGTCTGCTTTCACTAGAGGGCAGAGAAATCGGAAATAAATGGGAGTCAGTCACATGCCTTGTCTGAAATGCTCCTACCAAGCATCGAGTGAGGTAAATACAGAAGGAAATGCATAATGGAGGGCTGGCTGACCTGGGGTCACGACTAAAAGGTGGCAGGGACTTGAACAAAATACCAGGGTTTTCTGATTTTAAACTTGGGAAATGTTCTCCCATTCAGTGCAGCTGTCTGTCAATAATCATGATTTTCATCATAAGTAGCAACACCTGGGGTAGATTGTGACTGCAGAATAGTCTAAGCTCTGGGGGGATAGAGACTACTCTACAGAGAAAAAGGAAAGCAGGTAGAGAGGCATGCTATTCACAGTCAGTAGGAGATTCTCGGTGCCTGAGCCTCTTCATTTTAGAAAGTATCCACCTGAGAAATGGCTGGTGTCTTCCACATGCCTCTCATCCTTACATAACCAGTGCCTTTGGGCCCTTTTGTGGTTATGAATTTCTTTTCCTGGGAGAAGCTTCAGTGTTCTTCTCCACTCATTTAGTTTCCAAGTGCTGTTTGATGGAACTCCAAGGTGTCTTTCCATTCTGGGCCTTCCTGCCCATCATCTCATCATTACATTCTGAGCCATCACTCTACCTCAAGCTGAGTCTTGAGACAGCCTCTTCCCAGCTTCTCTGAGCTTCTCTCCACTGCTGATCATCATATTTCTAAATTGCAGTTATGTTTTATACCAGTTTCTTTAAAAAAAAAAATCACTCCCTGAAAGTCAAGTGTGAACACCCTTCATACACAGAGATGGAAGAGGATTTTTTTACCTCTTTTGTAGTATTCAAGTAAATCTCCTGGACAGCCATTTACTGACTATTTAATTCTTTGTCTTTTTTGAAAGAACATTTTATTTATTTGTTATTTCTATGGGTCTGGATGTTTTTCCTTCATATATGTCTATGCACCAGGTGTTAGATCCCCTGGGACTACAGTTACAGACGGTTGAGAGCTGCCATGTGGGTGCTGTGAATTGAACCTGGGTTCTCTAGAAGAGCAGCCAGTGCTCTCAATTGCTGGGCCACATCTCCAGCCCCATTTATCTGTTTTGGATAGCTGTTTCTCTGTGATTCATTTCTTCCTTTCCCTTACAATGCCTTCCCCTATTTTGTGCTCCTGGAAGACCTTTACTTAAGCTCAAGCACAAATGTCTGTATTTTCACCTAACCCTGTACATGCTCTACAGTCAGTTAAAACAATAACAATTCCCAACTGTGTGTCAACACAGGATTGAAGACCCATCTTTCTTCAGCATCTGCCCCACATAACTTCACTCTGCTTCATTCTCACTTGTCTAAGTTCCTAGTGCACAGTGCCTGAATCTAAATAATTGATATTGGTTTATAAGTATCATCAGATATATGTTCTGTTTATAATTCCCATCACACCAGAGATAATAAACAGTTTCTGTTTAATTGAGTAAGAATAAATGAATGTTTCAACTTTTATAGAAACATAATTTATTATAAGAAAGTAAACATCAAATAGCCTAAATCTTAAACATTAGTGTTACAAAAATTGTTCAAACTAAGTTTAATTTTGGATTCCTTTCACTGCAATGTATCTGGCCTTTCCAAATAGTTTTTCTTTACAGCATTGGAGGCAAGATCTTTCAGTTTGTTACTGACTTTGTTTTCTCACAGCTCATTCCTGTCACTTTTGTGGTCTGCTTTCTTGGATGTTTGCTTAGGAAAGTCTTCATGTGCTTAGATTGCTATTTTATTTGAGAATGTACCATCTCACATATTCTTGTTTATTCAGTATTTTCAGAGACACTTAGGTAAACTACATTTTAAAATAATTGACCAGAATGTCCTAATGAAAGAAACACAGCAACTTAATCTAAGACAAAAGAGAAGGCTTTATTATCCCAGTTGTTGCTATAACAGAATACTGTCTTATGCAATGAGTATGATGATATCAACGATGAAGTGAGAAGGCTGAGGAGCCAGACCAGGGCCATGACAGTTTCCTAGTAGCCCTGCCAGAGACCAGGCTTTAGTTTTGGTTTATTGAAGCTGGCTGGAGCTGAGGAAGCAGTTCTTGGGAAAACCACAACTCAGGGGCAACCAATCAGCAGGCACCCTACAGCCGCCTTCTAGCTAAGGATAGCTTTCCCTACCCAACTGCTGGAAAGCCCCGATCACTTGAGCCACCTACTAATCCTATAACAACCTGTAAACTTTTTGTTTAAACCCACCAATTGGCTCCCAGACTAACCTCTCCTCCTAATCCTGCTTTAAAGGAGCCTTTGAGCTTCTCTCAGGGTCACCATTTGCCACTTTTCAGATGTTTAGACTCCAACATGTTGGTAATTTTTAAAAAATGTTCTTGTTGATTGCATATGCGACTGGTGGTCTTTTATGAAATTTCTTGCAGACCCTAACAGTAGCAATGGTGATAGTGATGGTGACTTTATAGGGTATGCAATCTCTAAATATGAATCATCACTACCAGTGACCACAGCTTTAGTTAATAATTGTGATAGTTTGAACAGGAATGGCCAACATATGCTTCTGTATTTAGATGCTTGGTCATTAGGGAGTGGTGCTACTTGAAAGGGATTGGGAGGTACTGCCTTTTTGGAGTAGGTGTGGCCTTTCAGAGGAAGTATGTCACTGGGGTTGGGCTTTGGGGTTTCAAATGCTCAAGCTAGGTCCAGTGTCTTTTTCTTGCTGCCTGCTGATCTGGATGTAGAACTATCAGCTCCTCCAGCACCACGTCAGTCTGCATGCTGCCTTGTTTCCTTGCCATGCTGATAATGGACTAAACCTCTGAACTGTAAGCATCCCCAATTAAGTGCTTTCCTTTATAAGAGTTTCCATAGTCACAGTGTCTCTTCACAGCAATAGAACACCAAGTACAAAATAGCAATCATAATAATAAAAACATTTCAGAACATTATAGAAGCAAGCATAGTTTTTAGTAAAATCTCAAGGCTCTCTGGTGACATAGTAATAATACACCTTCAAAATTTCACTTACATCTTGACAATGTCGTATTTCTTACTTTCTCAAACAAAATTTGATAAATTATTGCATTTACCTTGCTTTAAGTTATTATTGTACCGTAGAGTTTGATTAAATGCAGAAGGAAAAAAAGATAAGAGTTCTGAGAACATTTCTACGTTTTTTTCAGATAATTAGCAAAATAAATAAATGTTAAATATTTATTGTGCAGCAGGTAATGTGGGAGACAAAGTAAAAATGAATTTAACACGATGCATCCACTTGGTGGAAAGAGACACAGATCATTTGTCAACCACACAGTAGTATAACGAGTGCTCCCTAAAGGTAGGAACAATGCCAGTGAGAAGGTCTTATGAAATCACATGAGGTTTAAAGGCAATGCGGGCAAATGTGTTATACAATGAGTGACAGGATCATATCATCTGACCATTTTTAATTGTGTGTGTGTGTGTGTGTGTGTGTGTGTGTGTGTGTGTGTGTGTGTGCATGAGTACAGGAGTTGGCAGAGGGCAGAAGACAACATTTGAAGCCCTGAGCTGAGGCTGTATTACAGGCAGTTGTGAAATGCCTGATATGTGTGCTGGGAACCAAACTCGTACTTTCTGTGAGAGCAGCAAATGTTCCTAAACACAGAGCTATGGCTCCAGTCCTTTGTCTTACTTCCTGTACTAATATTTAACTCTTTGAAAGCATCTCCTTCCCAAATTCTAGACTTTTCCTTACTGAGCCTTTAGTATAAATGATGAGTATGTGGATGGCAGTTTGAATGTTGAATAAAATAGATATATGGTAAGTGGTATTATGATTCTGTTCAGTGTAACTCAGGGGAAGAAATGTCCCTGACTTTGGGAGGAGGTGGATTCCACTGTGATTCTTATAAAATCGCTATGGATCAGGCACACGCCTACTCAGAAGAGCCAATTCTGTGAGTTGTTTTCTTGAATTTCCTATTCAATGACATCATACTTGCATCTCCATTTTGGATACAGCAACAATACTTAGAAATCAGAAAACGTTTCTGATCAATATCTCTTTTCTACATTTTTCCTTCAGACTGCAGGCTTTCCTACAGAGTACTGTGTAGGCATGATCCCTACCTAGCAATATGGGAACTGATAACACCTTATCTTAGGAAACCTTTCTATTTTCTCTGAGCAGACAGATCCCCTTCCCATTAAATTTGAGTGTCATGTCCCTGCTACTAACATGATTCTTTCATGACAGTTGATGTTATTAAATTGTTTTATTATTTGATTTGCAACTTTAGGTGCTTAGTTCATATCTAATCACTCTTCCATTTTTTGCTCAAACTTGGAATGTGACCTTGGAGAATTAAATATTGAATAATAATTCTCAATTAAATCAGTCATTATCCTGGCAAGGGATCTTCACAAGCTGGACCATTGTTACACTAGGCTATATTAACTTTTCTTAGTATTTGTCACAAGCACAAACCAGATTGCTCCAGGCACTTTGGGTTAGTTTCAACAATCAGTACATTAATGTTTGATTATATAGAGTTATAAAGAGTTTAACCAGATCTGAATGCTGGTTGTACACATTGAGCATTTCCTTCATATCTAGTTACCAAACAAGAAGTACCACTCTCTGTTTAATTTCTTCATAGTGTGGAACTTATGTTTAACAATGTTTCAGGGAACTATACATTGCAATGGATACATAGAATAATCCCTGGTAGAAGTGTTAATCAAAAAGGAACAAGTAGCAAACTTCTGAGATTGTATACAGTTCTGCATTTCAATTTTTTTTGCAAATTCAAAAACAAAATTATGTACATAGCTTTGAGGAACTTCTGAGCTGGTGTCTAGGAATCACATTTTTTCATTTCCATTTGATGAAATGACTGCTCACCAAAACCAAAAGACTCCGTAAAATAGGATTCTGTTTCAGCCCCCCTGAACTTCACCTCTACTATGCTTGGAAGTTTTAGATGGTAGAATGATGGTAGGCAATTGTGCATGGTAAATGGTGGTGGTAAAGAGATGTTTTCTGTAAACGCTACTGACTGAAAATAAAACAAAGTCTGAAAATCTACCAGGCCCTGGGTGGGAACCCTACACAATACGCCTGGTGTAGCTAGAGTTTTCCTGCCTGGCCCACAGTCAGGACAAATCTCTGCCACCTGCCAGTCCCACAGCTGCTCAGACCCAACCAAGTAAACACAGAGACTTATATTGTTTAAACTGTTTGGCCTAATGGCTCAGGCTTCTAGCTATCTAGTTCTTACATCTTAAATTAATCCATTTTTAGAAATCTATACCTTGCCACGTGATTCGTGGCTTACCGGCATCTTCACATGCTGCTTGTCATGGCGGTGGCTGGCAGTGTCTCTGGCTCAGCCTTCCACTTCCCAGAATTCTCTCCTCCTTGTCCTGCCTATACTTCCTCCTGCCTGACCACTGGCCAATCAGTGTTTTATTTATTGACCAATAAGCAACATGTTTGACATACAGACCATCCCACAGCAGCCTGGGTTGATATTGAACAGTGTTTTAGCTATTTTTCTGTTACAGTGATAAACACCATGACCAATAGCAACTGGTGAGGAACAGCTTTATTAGAACTTACAGGGTACCTTCCATCACAAAGGGAAATCAGGGCAGAAACTCAAGTAGGAACATGGAAGCAGGAACTGATGCAAGGGACATGTAGTAGTTATGCTCACTGGCCTTCTCCCTGACTGCTTGATCAGCCTGCTTTTTCATACACCCAAGACCACCTTCCCAAG
The DNA here is from genome assembly GCA_902168415.1 of Peromyscus melanophrys. Lineage (NCBI taxonomy): Eukaryota > Metazoa > Chordata > Mammalia > Rodentia > Cricetidae > Peromyscus > Peromyscus melanophrys. The sequence goes on from CABHPR010153019.1 coordinate 40,818, forward strand.
GGTGGTACTACCCACAGTGGACTGGACTCTCTCACATTAATCATTAATTAAAAAATATCAGATAGACTGGAAAATCTGATAGAGGCATTTTCTTAATTGTGATTCCCTCTTCCTAAATGACTCTAGCTTGTATCAAGTTGACATAAAACTAAAGAGCACAAATAGTGTATAAACTCTTGAAAACCCTTCTCCGGTCTATTTAAAAATGTAAGAGTGATAGTAATAAAACTGTTTGTTCCTCAGGTCTGTTCTAATCACACTCAAGTCACTCATAGGCTCTATGTTCCAAAATCACAAATGGTCATGACCAGAGTCCTTCTCATGACTGTAAGAGAAAAAAATTACAAGTGCCTTAAAGAATTTACTTTATTCTGGGTCCATGGCCCTACCATACCAGGGTCTGTGTTGATGAGCACAGCACCTGTTGCCATTGGAGGTCACGTGGAAGCCCAGTATCCTGACGCCCACCTGGGGCTGTGTTGGGGCCCAAGGACTACCCTGCAGTGGGAGGTGAGGCCAATCTGAGTGCACTGCTACCTGGGGCCATGGTAGCATCGGGGCTGGACTGCTTCTGTGGACCATGTCTGGGTCTGTGGTCCTACAGCAGCTAGATGTGTGATGATGTCCATGACCCGTGTTGCCACCAAGGACCACACGGATGCCTGGGTTCTGGGTCACCACCTGTGGCCATGGGAGCAACCAAGGGATGTGCTGTGGCTGGGGCTGTGGTGATCTGGCTGGCCTGCAGTGCCACCAGTGACCATGGTGTTAGCAGGCCTGAGCTGCTGCCAGGGGCCATGTCTGGCTCCATGGCCGTACTATAGTCAGGGTCTGCATCTATTTCAATGGCTCCAGCTCTGACTGATACCTGAGGTTATCTTGATGCCTGAAGGTCATGCTGACACTGGGACCATGCAAATCAGGGGTGGCCTGCTTTGACACTGGGGCTGTATTGATGCCCGGGCTGGAGCTCTGACTGGGGGCCATATCTCTGACCCCAACTCTTGCCACCTCCTCGTACACAGAGGAACTTACTCTGAATTCTCCCTAGGAGAATTGCCCCACACATACTTGGGAAAGCTTGGCCTACCCCTCACCTTGGACCTGGGAGAGCAGGCTCCACCCCTCACTTGAGAGGAGAGGTTCTAGTGGCCTGGACCAACTAACTCAGCTGCCACCCAGACACACATCCAAGGCCTGGAGTTGGTATACCCCAGCATCTACCCCATAGCTGGGAACATGACTGGGGAAACAACAGGATGATTGAGAGGTGGGTGGATGGTGATCTGGTATTGATGGTGTACCAAAGCCAGAGGCCCTGAACCTGACCAACAACTCATTACACAATGAACATTTGCAAGTAAAGTTGTTTGGACAAAAGGGTGTACTGCATGATACACAGCAGCTCCCAGTGCCACTAAGATGAAGGAAGAGGTGATGGAGATAAGGAAAGATGGAGGAGCGAAGTGGTTTTTGTCCCTTTCTTATTGTTTGTTTTTATTCACTTTTGGCTTTTCTTTGTGTGTGGGGGGGGTCACTACAAGAGTGAGGGAGGGTATAGGGGAGTGGGAGATGAGTGGGACTGGGGTGCATGGTGTGAAATTCCCAAAGAATCATCATAAAGGATTTACTTTATTGAATCTTATATTGATTTAAACTATGAAAAAGAATTATAGTTTGTTCATGCCATTTCAGTTAAAGACATTTCCCAGCATTATTACTTAATTCTCATACTATCTTTGTACTATAAATTGCAGCATTATCCTGTATAAACTCTAACTCATCAGAAACATTGTGATGATTTTTAAATTTGCTGACCTCTGAATGTATCTGAATAGATTCTGAGTGAATAGATCTAAGGGATATGAGAAAAGGGAGTGCCAGGGCCACACGTATGACATGGTGTGTGTGTGTGTACACACACACACACACACACACACACACACACACACACACGACACAGCAAGCATGTGGAAGTCAGAAGACAGCTTGTGGTGGCTGGTTTTTTTCTTCCACCAAAGGGCTCCTGGGGAACAAACTCGGGCTGTTAGGGTTGGTGGCAAGGGCTTTTGCCCACTGAGCTATGCTGGCCTTAATGACAATTTTTGTACCTCCATATTTTAACATATATTTTTTGTAGCAGGAGTCTTAAAAGTTCTTATTAATAAAATCAAACCCGAGGCCAGTTATTGGGGTAAATGCTGGAAGGTCAGAGAGACAGAATAAGCCACAGCTATCTCACCTTGCCGGATCCTCAGCTGGTCTTGCTTCCTCAGACTGGAAGCCTCTGAGTCCTCATCCAGAATGGGTCTCAGCTGAACTGCTGCTAGAATCCTGAATGCTTAACCAGGCCAAATGCTTCTCCAGGCCAAAGGCTTCTCCAGGCCAAAGGCCTCTAGTTTCTGGTCCTCACGCCTTATATACCTTTCTGCTTTCTACCACCACTCCCTGGGATTGAAGGCGTGCTTTCTGGGATTAAAGGCGTGGGTCACCACGCCTGGCCGTTTCCCATGTGGCCTTGAACTCACAGAGATCCAGAGGGATTTCTGTCTCTGGAATGCTAGGATTAAAGGCGTGTGCTACCACTGCCTAACCTCTGTTTAATATTGTGGCTGTTCTGTCTCTGACCCCAAATAAGTTTATTAAGGTACACAATATTTTGGGGAACACAATACCACCACAATTTTTCTTTAGTTATCCAGAATTACACATCAATGAGAAAAAAATAGTGTAAAATCAAGCCAGAAAGACTCTGGTTTTCAGTCTTTAAGATTTATAAATGCTGTGAGAAGCATGTCAATGGTTCTCAGAGCAGGCTCATTCACTTTTAACTTCAAGTCTACACTTTTTGGAAACTCAGGAGTTTGTTATATTTCTTCGAAGTAGTGAATGAAAGTTATCTTCCCAGCCACACCACTCAGTGCTCTAGACCTCAAGTTTAACGACATCGGACACAGTGTCCTTCCACAGCTGTCCTTCGGCATCGGACACAGCGTCCTTCCACAGCTCTCCTTCTCCCTGTCTATTCATTCTCACTGCTTCTCTTCTTTTCCACAATACCGTATTCTACTCAGCCTCTTCTCTCTCACTTCCATCTGCCTCCCCTCCTCTATTTCTTACCCCTTCCCTCCTTCCTGCCAGGCTCTGTAGCACAAATTCTAATTGGTCTTAACAATAAAAACCTGGAGTCAGATATTAGGGTGAAAGCTGAAAGATCAGAGTAACAGAGCAGCAGCCACTAGAAAGACTTCTTACCTCGAAGAATCCTCAGACTCAGACGAGTTCCTGTCTCCACCTGCCTTATCACTTCCTGTTTCCTCCTCCTTGTTTCCTCCTCCCGAGTGCTGGAATCAAAGGCGTGTGCCACCACTGCCCAGCCTCGAGTAGCCAGCTCTGCACTCTGATCTCCAGTCCAGCTTTATTTGTTGGAGCACAAACAAAACATCACTTTCATTCTTCTCTGGCAGCCTCTTTATTACCTGTTCTCTCCCTTCTCATTCTCCATCCTCTTCCTCATAGTTCTGATTCTCTCTCTTGCTCTGTGGCTATTATGCACTTATTCTCTACCTTTCCTCTGATACTTATTCCTCCTCAGTTCCTTTTTTAAATATTAGAATTTGTTTTTATCTAAACCCTTTTTGAATGAATTATTTTTAGCATATTAAATTATCTGAAAAGTCATATAATATGCAGATTCATATCCACCTGTTATGTGAACACTTTATATTCTCAAGATGTTCTGAAAATTATGGAAATGCAGAATATAAAACAAACAAAATAAAGTGATAACTATGGTTTCTTTTTTTGTTTGTTTGGTTTTGTTTTTTGTTTTTTATTTTTTTGAGACAGAGTCTCTCTGTGTAGCTCTGGCTGTCCTGGAACTTGCTCTGTAGACCAGGTTGATCTTGAACTCACAGAGATCTGCTTACCTCTGCCTCCAGAGTGCTGGGATTAAAGACATATGCCACCACCGCCCGGCTTCTGATAACTACAGTTTCTTAATAAATTCATTTATCAATTAGTAAAGATATGTTTTCTCAAATATGTCCAGATGGCCATACAAAATATTGTACCAAGACCTGAATGTGTTTAATTTTGTATTTACTCCAGAAAATGTGGTTCATTTAGTCAGCTGCCATCATTACTCTATTTTAAACTCTGCACAACCACTAAAATTTCTTGTATATCTGCATAGCAGCTACCATCTAGAAACCTCATCTATCTGTCCTAAATGGCTTCTTACTCAGGAACACTGATATTCTGTGTGCCCTTGCAAAGTTACAGCACATATTATTTCAATACAGTCTTTTTATCGTATTCAGATAAAGGATAGAGTATAAGGTTTATGCCTAGATGTTTAATTCTTTGTTACTTTGGAATCAGCAAAGCAATATATTATATTCATGTGCTCTCTCTTTCTCTCTCTCTCTCTCTCTCTCTCTCTCTCTCTCTCTCTCTCACACACACACACACACACACACACACACACACACACACACACACACACACACACACACACTCTCTCTCTCTCTCTCTCTCTCTCTCTCTCTCTCTCTCTCTCACACACACACACAAACACACACACACACACACACACACACACACACACACACACACACAGGCTCATTATGAGTGCATGCCATCCTTTTCACTTCTGATGGCTAGGATTTAAGTGTCTGTACAAAGGAAGTCCCTCTTCAAATTGGCCTTGGAAGCACAGTGGCTTGTTTGCTGTCCCCCAGAGGAAAGCATTTTAGCATGACACAGGTCAGTCTCCCTTGGAGATCAGCAGAAGCTATAAAGCCCACAGATGGCATCCTATCAAACAGCTTAGCATTTAATTACAGTGGCCTTCAAAACAGTGTTACATGGATTCTCTCCTACCTATAATAGTCAGCTTACCATCCAAATTCTCCCATATATTTTTTATATAAAGAAGCTTGATTAGATTATATCACGGGTCTATTCCACTTCTAAATTCTTTTTAAAAATCAATGAATAATTGAACACTTGAAATGAGTAAAAAAGTAATTAGCTGAAAAAAATTTACCTTGCATTCTCTTTCTGAATTCTGTGACACAATTAAAAGACATAGTTGGGCATTTGTTATCCAGATGGCTGTCATCAGCTGCTCATTAGTATGTGTGGTCATTGCCGAACTGATTGGGAGACAAGAAAAGTCCACTCACAATGCTTAATCCTCTTGGTTTCCACTTAAAGGGATGTCTGTTCACAAGGATATGACACTGTGAGCATATCCCCTTTAAAGAGCTAGCAGATTTATTCTTGCCAACCAATGTCATCAATATATAAAAATATATAAAAATGTAGAGTTACTTTGCCTCTTTTTAAAAGATTCGCAAGCCTTTTATTTTATTTTATTTTATTTTTTTTGGTTTTTCGAGACAGGGTTTCTCTGTGCATCTTTGCGCCTTTCCTGGGACTCACTTGGTAGCCCAGGCTGGACTCGAACTCACAGAGATCCACCTGGCTCTGCCTCCCTAGTGCTGGGATTAAAGGCGTGCGCCACCACCGCCCGGCTCGCAAGCCTTTTATACAGATAATTATAACATGCTGACCTGAGGAGGAAGTAGAGTCTTTGCTTTTCTCTTATTTTAATTCATTATGATTTGTTCCATTGCCATATTTGCATAAATGTGACCACAGACTTCTGTGTGCCATTCAAACAATCTTCCATTGTTTTTGTTATTTTGATTCTTCTACGTTAGTTGTGTCCATACCCATTGCTCAGCTTTCCTTCAATCAGAATTTTTATTTCACCCTGTACAAGCTTAATTGTCATTTCCCATCCCTCTCCACAAAGTTGCCATGTAATATGACAAATTAGTTGTACTATAGATATGTGGTGGTTTGAAAGAAAATGGCCACCAAATGGAGTCACACTATTAGGAGGTATGGTTTTGTTGAAATAGGTGTGGCCTTGTTGGAGGAAGTGTGTCACTGTGGAGGTGGACTTTGAGTTCTCCTCTACTCAAACTCTGTGTGACATGCAGACCACTTCCTGTTGCCTGAAAGTCAAGATGTAGGACTCTTAGCTCCAGCACCATGTCTGCCTGCATGCCACCATGCTACACCTCTGAAAATGTAAGCTACCCCAATTAAAGAGTTTTTCCTTTATAAGAGTTGCCAGGGTCATGGTGTCTGTTGACAGCAATAGAGACCCTAACTAAGACAAGGTAGAACTAGGAATGGTAAACAAAGCAACTCAGTTTGCCTTAATTACTCTTCTTCCTTTTGGCAACTAGCAGACAGTGAAAGAAATCCTAGAGAAAGATACTACACTGTAATAAAATAACTGGGGAAACTATTGAGTAATTTCTTTGTAACATGAATTTCAAATAGGTCTTATAATAAAAAACCCAGTACCAGATGTTAGGGTAAAAGCTGAAAGATCAGAGAAGCAGAGCAAGCTACAGCCAACCTTACCTTGCCAACTCCTCAGCCAATCCTATTCCCACCAATCCTCAGACTGAAAGCCTCTGAGTCCTCACCTGAAAGGCCTCAACCAAAAAGAGACTTTAGTTGCTGTATCCTCATGCCTTACATACCTTTCTCTGCCCACCATATCACTTCCTTTTTAGTGCTTGGATTAAAGACATATGATTTCCCAAGCAAAGGTATGAGATCTCAAGTGCTGGGATTAAAGGTGTGTGCCACCACTGTCTGGCTCTGTTTCTCTCCTAGACTTAGTCAATCTCATGTAGTCCAAGGTGGCTTTGAACTCACAGAGATCCAGATGGATCTCTACCTCCAGAATGCTAGGATTAAAGGTGTGTGGCACCACTGTCTGGCCTCTATGTTTAATCTAGTGGCTTGCTCTGTTCTCTGATCTTCAGGTATATTACATTAGAGTACACAATGTATTACCACATTTCCTCCATTTTTTGGTCTAAAATAATAAAAGAAGTTGATAACTAATGTAAGAAAAACTATATACAGTAAGTACAATAAGTATATACAATATATACAGTCAAGAATTACATTAACAATGTCCAGTCCATAAACATTTGACAAATTTAAAGAAAATACTCTACTGTCTATCCTATTTTGATGAGTCCAAAATGTTGTACCTAATTCACTTTCTATCCTTACTAGTATTACCAACCAAATGCTATCTTTTGATGTTTTTCAAACTTACACACTTTACACCTCTTTAGTAAGTTCCTTTTCTGAATTTGTTAATAAGGAAAGCTATAACTGTAACTATCTAGTCTTCAACTCCCTTAAAGACCCAAGGAGGAAATAACATTACCTAAGTAAGCAGGAAGTGCAAGCAGCAACCATTGGTGAAATTATTAAGGCCACTCCACGTAGTTAAAAGGGAGGTTTATTTTGTGGGGTAACTTACAAGTGAAGGGATAGGTTGCAGGGTCTGGGAAAGGTGTAGTGCAGTCCAGCAGTGTTCTCTGGAGAACTCTGCTCGGTCTACCTTCAGCGTCCCAGGTCCAGGAACCAAGAGAGCCAGCGCATTAAGATCTTGGGACTTCAGGGCCCTCTGTCTGCCCTGCCTTGTAGGCATTGCAGTTACCAAAGCCTCAACGGGGGTTGGAACTTCCAGATCAAAGCTGGAATGGCTACCCACCACAAGCAACTTCCAAAAAAAAAAATGTGAGAAATGACAGAAAGTGCTGGTTGCCTGGACAGTAACCCAAGGTTCTTCCACAATGTTGGGGTATCCATCTTCAGCCTACAGGCCTAGCTTATCTGAAAGATTCATATGTGAAGCAGGATTTTCTAAAGGGCCTTCCTAACTTGTCTTGGCAAGCTTCAGCAGTCCTTTCTTTTGTGTCCTGCTTGTCCATTTGGACATCATGTTGTCAGCAGTTGAGGCAAAGACATTTTCTTGCCCTGTTAACTTTTGCCACAAAGAAGTAAACTCCATATGGAATTTCTTTGATGCCCATCATCTTCTCTGAAGTAGATTGGTGCTGCCAGGAGCAGACATGTCTCATAGTCATAAAGAAAAAAAGAATCTATGTATTAAAACATCTTAAATGTCATATTCTGTTGATCTCTGAAGTATTTAAAGAGAACCTGTCTATCTAAAATATATCTCTGTTTGACCTTGATAACATACTTAATATGACTACAAATTCAACTGTAATAGGTGACTGCTAACTTGCATTTCTGTATTATCCTAAATAGTTTGTAATAATAATTTTCAAGGACTAGCAATTTGCATTACAATGGTAAATGAGTTGTATAGGCTCAATGCCTTGAACAAGATTAGAAATGTATACACAGTATGTTCTAACAAAAATAATCTCACATTTTTATTAATATATAAAATTTGTGTACAATATGTAAAAATCCAATCCAATGTAATATATTTACAACTAGTAGTTGCTCTTTAAAAAGCAGATTCAATAATCTACCATTTTATCTTATCATATCCATATCCTCCCTTTTTTCTTTTCAGAGTAGATTCAATAATTTACCCTTTTTTCTCTATCATTTCTGTATCTTTTTTCATAGTAGACTCAATAATCTACCCTTTTGTCCTATCATATCTGTATCTTTTTTAATAAGTAGATTCAATAATCTACCTCTTATCTATATCCTCTTTTTTAAAAAAAACAAGAACCCTGAATCTAATTTCATTTGTTTAGCTTTTTTCCTGGCCATTATCAATTAACAACCTGTAACCAACTATCCTAAACAATGACAATTATTCATAACCCATTGAAAGGCCAAAAAACACCCACTGCATCTCTTGGGAATGTGGGCATCATGTTCTTAAAATTACTTCCTGCTGTCTGGGGGTGAAGGCATCTTTAGGGGACCTTGAAAATAAAATTTTTGGGTTAATTGTCAAGTCCTGGGAGCAGCAGCTGTATCATTTGTTGTCTAGTCTCTGTATAATGGGAAAATATAGGGCTTGTGTGAAGTCATGGCTAGAATAGTCTGTGAGGTTGAATCATCTCAGCTAGTCATATCTATATTGTCCTGAGCAGTTTGTAGTCCAAAGCCTATCTTTGGGTGGTTTGTCATCTTAGTAGTATTATCATTGTCCTGATGGAATCATCATTGTGGGGTCACATCAATTTTTTGGAGACTTCAAAGTCACTGTTAGGCGTGGTCATAGTTCCCTGCAGAAAATTGATAGAGACTCAAACCTGAAGTCATGTAAGGCAGCTAGATGAAACCTTTTTTCTAGAATTAGTTAGTATTATATATGACCATTAATATCATGACAAAAATTTAATATATATATATAAATCTTAAAATTTTGATATAAAATTCATATCATAAGAAAAGTTTTAAAGAGTCAAAATAAAACCAAAGGATCATGAGATTAATAGCAATAGAATAGTTCCTTAATATTGGTTTTTCTTCTGTCCCATATCATGTGGCTTTTCTGACATGATACAGAGATTTTGCGTTTTCTTTTAACAAGCATGCTTGGGTTTAGAGAAGGAGAGAGCCACACTCCAACTCCAAAGCCAGCTTTAATTTTTGATTGAATTGGGACTACATAAAGACCATTTGCATTATGTTTCTGTAGAGAACAACAGAAACAAACATTTAGGGGAGACTTATGAAATTTTATCCTGTTAGGTATGTGATATACCAATAGCTCAATTTACTCTTTTTCTTGGGACATTTTTTTTTCTGGATGATTTGTCTTTTTTCTTCAAATGTCTCATTTGTCCAGTGTTCTTCAGATTCATTAGTTTTCATTCTCCTAAAAGACAAAAAGAAAAACATTCCCTAACCCTAGCTTTGGGGAGGTTCTCTTTTGGCAAGATATATCTAATTAAATGAAAAGCATTTGTTAGTGGTATAAGTTAGTTTAAATTGAATGGTCATGCTGGTTGATGAACTATCACCTCTTCTAATTAAGAGATCTCTCTTGTTCAAATCAAACATTTATCAATTTTGATAGTATCCATAGCTTTTCTTTTCCTGTGGAAACAAAAGCAAAACCTTGTCCCCAATGTAACACATATTTTGGTTTCCCTGATGAGGTTAGCACATCTTTAAAGCATACAGGCTGATTTAATTATTTAGTTTTTTTCTATTATCCAATGTCTCTCTGCAGCTGTTGTTCCATTCTCATTAGCATTGAGAAAATTCAAAGTTAATAAAGCCTTATGTAATCTATTTCTGGAGGTTTTTGTTACCCCTTTCTGTTTATTTAGCATATTTTTTAGAGTTCAGTTTGATTTTTCTGTGACTGCTTGGCTTGTAAGTATACCTGTAATATGCTTTATATTGTAATAAGCAAAAACTATTTTATTTTACCAGAGACATATGCTGGAGCATTGTCAGTTTTAATTTGGCCATAACTTCTAGCAAATGCAATAACAGCAGCCATAACCACCAATATTCTGCTTGCTGTGGCAGGTGGGGTGGTGACCACAACCTCCCTGATACAAACAGAGGCCACTGCCTCTACACTTAATATGGCCATAGAAGAATCAGCCTGAGCATTAAGTATTCAACAGCTAAATTAATGCCCATTCTTATTCTGCTATATTTAATTTACAACAACAAATAGATTTATTGGATGAAGAAATCCAGACATTAAGATGGTTGGTAAGAGGAAACTGTGATCCCCGATTCTCAAATCTCCTCCTTTTGTTTAACCCCTTATCCAGTCTCAAATATAACACATGTCAGTAGTCAGTTAAGGGAAATCATATTGGGACCATGGAACAAAGAGTTCTTAAACCTTATGATAAATTCTCTAATGAAATCTTTTTTTTTTTTGGTTCATTCAAAAATTTATTGAGCAGCTAAGGATACAAAGTTGTTAAAACATGGTCAGAGATGAGGCATATGCACAGGTGTAGAACTCTGCATCACAAGAGTGAAAGAAAAATGCTTTAGGAAAACAAGAGATTGCTTCCCGCGTGCAAGGGGGGAATGGATGGCCAATCAGGAAAGGGGATTGAGATTAAAATAGAAGACTTCAGTCTGGATTGTTCATGGTACTCAGTATGGACTATATTTGTTTCTCCTTTTCCTCTTTCCCCATGTTTGGGCTTAATTTACCAGTAGTGCCCCGGACTGTTCAATGCGCTTTTTCTATACTTGCTTGCATTTTTGCCTTAATGTCATCTACAGAACTAGGTCCTTTTGGTGTTTTAGGAGTTTTTTCCTGTTTTTTGAAAGACTCTTGACCCTTTGATCTTGGTGTTGATGGTTTTAAGTCTTTTCCATTTTGGTTTGATTTTTGTGCATTTTTGGCTGGGGTATTTTGTACAGATTTCTTCACTGGAACTTTTTTGTCAGCTTCCTCCTCATCAAAATCATCTTCATCCTCATCCTCATCATCTTCATCATCATCCTCGTCAAGTTTTACTTTTTTCTGCGGAACCTTGTTACCACCTCCAGGAGCAGATCATTTTCCAGACATACTTAAGAGTTTTACATCCTCCTCATCTTCATCTTCTGACTCTGCATCATCCTCTACAGCTACTAGGTGCTGTCTACTAATGTGCACAGGCCCTGAACCACACTTCAACCTTAAGACCACAGGTGGTATAATTTCAAAGCCCCCAAGAGAAACTGTTGGTTGTACAGACATTTTCAAAGTTGTCAGTGTTACTTTAATTGGACTGCCTTCATAGTTCATTGCTTCTGCCTCTACGATGTGTAATTCGCCTTTTGCCCCTGCTCCTAAACTAACTGTTCTTAGTGATAACTGGTGCTCATTCTCATCATTATCCACCTTAAAGTGATAATCCTTGTCAACTTTTAGTTCACAACCGAAAAGGTAGTTCTGAGGCCTGAGAGGGCTCATGTCCATGTCCATTGAGTCTTCCATGAGGTGGAGGTGCATACTTCAGTGTGAGAGAAGTCAGACGGAGGAAACTGCCTACTGTTTCTCAGAATAGACACGCAGGACGGAATCATGCCAGGGCTCTCTAATGAAATCTTAAGGCTGAACTTCATGCATGTGAAACCACTGGAGGTGTCTACAATATTCTTTGCTAAATTCTGGGATAGAATAAAATCAATCTTTGACCCTTCAAAAATTATAGCATGGGGAATGATAAGGGGAATGGTCCTCTTAATAATTCTGTTATTTAAGTGTTTCCTACAGCATGCTTCCTGGCAGTGCTGTGTCAACAAAACGACCCTGCAACTGCTAATGGCTCTGGAACACCCCGATCATGGCACCCCTATGGAAGTAATAAGATCCTGGTTCATGGAAATTCGTGATACCTCTGTCTGATGCCTCTGTCTAATGCTCTCGCACCCTAGGCGCTTTCCAAGGGAACCACCCTCCAAAGGCAGGTAGCCAGAGACAGGTAAGAGCCTATTAGACAGGCCAACCTAAGACTGGCACAGTCACCATGTTGGGGGAACCCTGAGGTGGGGACAAGATTAGAGCAAAGGACTCTAATTCCCACTAGGAGCTACAAAATAAAATAAAAATGGTGATATGAGTCAGGTACAGCCAAAAGCACTGGGCCATGCCTTAAGCAAACTAAGAGCTGTGACATATACAAAGAGCACTCTGGCCAGAGGAAACCTGACCCATAAACTCCAAACTGGAAGGTGATGATGTACAGCCCCACAGCCAACCAAGAAACACCACAGTAGCTAGGAGCAAACCCTGTCAATAATCCATACATAAACACCTCAGCCCTTTGTTTAATAAATGAGAGATTGCTTGCAAACCTCCCAGAACCTGTGTCATTGGTTCTGCATCTGCTCACCCCCTGCCCCCAAGATTAGAGACAGCAGGGCCTCAGCTTCAGAGCCAGTAACAACGCATGATTACAGAATCAGCCTTTTTGGAACTCAGAGCAGTTGTCCATTGAAAGCCTGAATAGGTATCAATGGTATGGTGTACATATTTTAATTTTCCAGACTCTACAAAATAAAACAAATCCATCTGCCAGATTTCATTCCTCTGAGTACTCTTTGGGTTACATCCTGCTGGTAGTAGAGTTTGATTGTATAAAGAACAAGTAGGGCATTTCCTTATAATTTCCTTGGCTTGTTGCCAGGCTTGGAAAAATCTTTTTTAAACACTTACTATTGACATGATGATTTTTTTAATGAAATTCTGAAGCCTCCAGCACATTTCCTATCAATAGTTTATCAAGCTCATCATTACCTTGTGCTAGAGGGCCTGGCAGACCAGTATGGGATCGGATGTGAGTTATATATAAGGGATGATTCCTATTCCTGATTATATCTTGTGACGGAGTAAATAACAAAGTTAATTCTGACCCATCTGGGATAAATTTCAGCATACTGAGAGTCAGTAACTATATTGAGAGTTTCTGAAAAATCCATTAATACCATCATAATGACATATAGTTCCAATTTTTGGATAGAATTATAAGGACTTTGAACACTTCACTTACATTTTCTAATTTGTAACCTGCCTTTCCTTTTTGGTTTGCATCAGCATAAAATATATGGGCTCCAGATATTAGTGTTTCCTGTACCATGTTATGGTTAGTTCTCTTTATAAGTTTAATTCTATTGTTTTCAGACTATTTGTTGCAAATCTTTCTCAAAAAATTACTGCAAGCTCTTTGTCAAGGTTCACTTTCTTCCCGTAATTTGTCAATTTCATTATGTAGTTAAAGGTACTACAATTTCTGCTGGGTCCATTCCTGCTAATTGATGAGACCGGTTCTCCTTTAAGTTCCTCTGTCTGGGTCTGAACGTCTCTATCATCTGTTTTAACAAGTTTTTCTAAAGCTTTTATCTTGGCACTCATATTGACCAACTGTTTTAATGATAAAACAGAAATATTCAAAAAATAACATTTATAATTGACATGATATAAATCCCATCTACATTAATTCTCCTCTCATTTAATTGTTCCATTTTTAGACTGTCAATTGTATTATCAAACAGAGACCAAACTCTCTCCATTGTAAAAATGTTTCCCATTTTTTAATGTGGGGAAAAAAACTTCCTTTTAATTAATTCTTCCCTTTAAGAAATCCCAATTGATTCACCAAATCTGCTGACAGTGACAATTCAGATGATGGTGTGGCAGCAGCCTGAGGAGGGGGCCCAGAGAAAGCCAAAACCAACCAGGAGAGGAAAGAACCAAAAGATCCAGCAGTCTGCATGGGGGAAGAGTACAAAAGAGGCGAACTCCTGAGGTTTTGGGAGCCCCCAAACCTATCGAGTTAGCTGCAGAGAGGCTGCAACAAAAGCTTAGCCAGTGGGTTAGGGAGTCCAGCCTAGGTGGGGTGGAGATTCCGGTTGCATGTAGCTCAGGTCTGAGCCAGGGACTGCAAGGCCACAGGCAAGTAGCTTTTCTTGTGAATTCATGCACCACTAGTTTCATGTAACATTTCTTACTTTGTGAAAAGCTAAAGATAATGTTTAATTTCCAAAGTTGCCTAGATTAACTCTGAAACCATAAAACACCTGTTAGAATATTTCAGCTCCCAGCTTATCTAAATTGTGATTGTTGCCTTCTTTTCATTAGCTTTTGAGCAATTATCCTGCCCAAAATCATAGCTCATTGCAACAAATGTGTATCTCATCACATTTTGTATAATGCAGAAGTTTATCGAGTACATAAAAAACAAGTTATGTCCTGAGTATGATGTTTTAGGTACAGCAGGGGTTCTTGTTTGTTAAGTCAAATTTGTTATTTATATTGTTTATACAGTCAAGAAAATGAAAATTATAAATATTTATAAAACAGAAAGAATGAAACCTTTCAATATTTAAAGAAAAAAACTGTGCTTTTGCACTGAAGAATTATCCAGCCAATGCAATGACTGTTAGTTTGTAAAGATGAATTGAATTATGTAACTGTCCTTTCACACATATATGTGCAGATAGTGCATGTATAGTTGCTGGCTTTCTTGTTTGTTTGGTTACTTGGTCCTATATGTCTTCTGATGTATCACTTACCACCCAGATTCTGAACTCGTGCCCCACTGCCCACTACAGTTCACATTGTGTCTTGAACTCACAGTTTCTTGATTAAAATCTTAAATTGCCCTTTCAAAATCTTGATTACAGTACTGGTGAATGTGCAATTTTTAAAACTAGTAAATTAAATATGCAATAAATTGTGTTAAAAATACAAATACACATTTTATATTTTGAATAGAACTTAAGTTAGCAACTTTCTAGTTAGGTTGATGAAAAGTATTTTATTAGAAATAGTAGATTATAGATGAAGTGGTGAGAATAAAAACAAGATCTTTTTAAATTTTTTAATTTCATCAATAAAGATTACTAAATTATTTTTTATTTTTCCATATTTTTTTTTAATTTTGTAGACAAAAAGTCATGTGTTGTGGGGCTGAGAGATGGCTCAGTGGTTACAGAGGTCTGGAGTTTGCTGCCCAGCACCGCTAAGTGGATCACAACTGGCTCTAACTCCAGTTCCAAGAATTCCAATGCCATCTTCTGATCTACACAGACATTGCATGCACATGGTACATACATATACAGACAGACAAAACCCACATATATAAGGTTAAAAAATAAAATTTTTTAAAAAGCCATGTGCTTACTAGTGAACCATTTTAAATAAAGAAAAATGCATCTAATGTAAATATTTTTCACTATCTAACCAGAGGGTACAGACTAATGTTTGTAAACCCTGGTTATCTTTTGCCCTTGCAATCTGACTCCAATGTCCATTTCCCAAAGAAATAAGAGATGGTAGTTGTCCAAGTTGCAGCTCAAACAGCTGTTTACTGATTTGTCAACATCTCTGCCATTTGGGGGTAATTTTATTAGATCCTTTTCACTCCCTTTAACCTGGGCACCTGGTGAAGAAGTGTCTAGCAGGACACTCCTCAGTTGGGATGCATTCACTCTATCAATATCCTCTGCTTTCTTTTCCTTCCCACTTCCCCTGAGACAGGAAGAAGTGGTGATTCGTGGTGTGTGGTCAGGTTAGAGGAGTTTGCTCAGTTACTGGCAATTCAGGTTTCTGGCTCATAAAGTATATGTCCTAATCACAATCACAAGGACAAAGGGCAGTCTCTGTAGCATCTTATGATGCCAGTGCTAGTGAAAGTGTGGTTTCGCTGCTTATCCATTCTCTTGTCTCAGATGAAATGTGATCAGTTAGGATTTTGTCACAGTGCCGGGGTATAACCCAGATGTTTTCTCCTTAAGTTTCCTCTGAATAAGGAATACAACAGGGGGAGGCCTTTCTCAGTTCAGCTATCAGTCATTTAGATGTTTGGATTTAACTATGTTTTGGCATTTCTTAGAGACTTGGTCATTACCAAATTCTTCATTTATGAAGTCTCTGATGGTTATTCTTTCTTTCTCCACCCCTTCTCCTTGATTCACTTCCTACTTCCATCTTTCCTGTATTTTTTAATTTCCTCCCAATCACCCTAAAACCTAAAACCATCTTCTCTAACAAACTCTTGCTACAGAAGAGATGCTTTACATTTTTCACTATTGTGTTATATAAGTGTTAAATATAATATCATTTAAACCTGATATTTCTTTCTTCATACAAATACCATTTCTTTAATTTGACATGTCTTATTTGTTGTTTTTAGAAACTCCAAAAATAAATTGTCGAAAATTGAAAAAAAAATCCTATCCACCCAGCTGCTAGTCTGGCTTGAACTTAATTTTAATGCCATCTGGGGAAATGAAAGTGAAATCAGGACCAAACACAAGCTAAAATAAAAACAAACAATTCCCTTTCCCCAGCTTTTCACACAGCAGATGAGAGAATAGGTCACTTTCTAAATGCTTGTGTATGTGAACGGGGAGCACTTGAGCTGACTTGGGGGCCAAGCCACATTAGAGGCCAGGAAGATTGCTGTCATATTTATATACAGACTGCTGTAAGGAGAAAAGAGGAACCGAGGGTGTCATATCACCCTTACTCTTTCCATATAATTTGACAGCCACCTCGTGGTTATTTTGTAAAGAGTGTAAGTCATTTCTGCTTTTTTTTTTTTTAAAGATTTATTTATTTATTATGTATACAGCATGTATGACTGCAGACCAGAAGAGGGCACCAGACCTCATTACAGATGGTTGTGAGCCACCATGTGGTTGCTGGGAATTGAACTCAGGACCTCTGGAAGAACAGTCAGTGCTCTTATCCTCTGAGCCATCTCTCCAGCCCCATTTCTGCTTTTTAAAATAATAAAATGCTTTGTGTGCACACTCTCCTTTATCTGTGGATACTTCAACACAGGATCACAATCAGAATCTGAATCTGCACTGTGGGGTTTTACTTTTCTCTAGTAAAGAGAAAACAGCCATTTTTATAGCAGAAAACAGCACTTGTCTTTTTGTAATATAGTGTTAAGAGTAAGTAACACTTCCCTGTTGGAAGTGGAGGAAGCCCCGTGTGTTGTTGAGAAGAGCTAGCCATATCAAGGACTTGTGGGAAAATGTCAACACCTTCTCCCTGGGTCTTCTGGTCTCCTTGGAGATGTTGGCAGTGTTTGCAGAAAATTCCCACCATAGCCTCCACTCTCTGCTTCCTACAGACTGCACCTTCCAAGCTTAGCTAAACCTGCTTCCCTGTGCAGCTCTATGTAATGACATGCCTGTCCTCTCTGTGTATTGTAATAAACAGGCTAAGATTCCACTGGGTGCTGGGGGCTTCTCCATTAGAGAATGTAAGCCCCTTGAGCCACGTGAGTTGCCAGGCCCCTCTCTCCAAGGACCTCTAACTGCCAGATTCCACCCACAGAATACTCTAACTGCCCTAACTGCTGGACCCTGCTCCCACCCTGCAGAGCAAAAAGCCCAATCTATGGACATGAAATCCCACCAATCTTCACCCTGGAAAGCTCCACCCTGAAAAGTTCCATCCCCTTCCCAAGAAACTCTATATAGGCTCTCTATATTGTTCAGTTTGCTGCTGTTTCTTGCTTGAGCAGAGGCAGCTACCGGGCTTTTTCCTCTCAATAAATCTCTGTGTGAGGTTTGTTGTGTGGTGTGACTTTGTGGTATTCCTTGGCTTCCAGCTGCCAGGATAACTTTCCATCTGAGCTGCAATGCTTACAGAGAGCATAGTTTACCCCGTCCCAGCACATCTGTGTGTCCCTTTATGGTTTTTCTTCATTCCCTTCCTGCCCTTGTCATGTAACTGTGAAGTGTTTGGTACTTGCTGTCTTGAATGTTCCTTTGGTTACAGTCCCAGTATCTTTAGTATTAATAAAAGTATCTGTGTGGGAATTCTTGCTTACACCCAACAGTCTTTAATCAGACATCTCCATGACTAGAATCAAACTAATTGTTCTGCATAATGTCTATTGCAGGACAGTGCATCATGTGCAGTGCTCAGTGAAGGATACTGACTAGATCCATCGGACTTTCTTGATCTGACCACGTAAGTACTTTGATGTTTCAATAGTTTCTGGAAGTCCCTGTGCATATGACTTCTCTAATCTTACATATGGCACAGATGCACACTACACGTCTATCTGAAATGGTTTCTCCAATGAAGAAGCAGCTCAGATGTCTGGACTCACCTGCACTCTGTTCTTTCTCCCAACTTGGTCCTCCTCCTCTCTTGTTTTGTCTAGCATTGGAACCTTGGTCTCGTAGAACATCTACACCGTTTTCTTCCCTACAGACAGGATCTACTCCATAAGGGTAAATTATCGAGTTTATCAATTTTTCTAACATCAGACTTAGAACATATAAAATACCCAGTTAATAGTTAATAAACATGAAGGAATACCATGTCTATATCTGCATTCAGAGAAAATCCATTATTGTTATGAGAGCATGTATATCATTATCCAGGACTAAGGACTTTGAAAGTGGCTAAACTACTGCTGTGAAATTAGTCTGGGGCAGTGTTATCCCACTGTCATAATCTACTTACAGATATTTGTTCATGAATCTAGAAATTCACCAAACATCTGTAAAATAAGTGAAAATGTAAATACATGACATGATCAGAGAACAACTGGTTTTATGTAACATAATGTATCCACATTATTAATGTCTTACTATTAATTCCATCCTTATAAAAACATCCATCAGTGAGTTCTGAAATCACCTTTGTAAGGTACTTCATTCCAATGCTTAGTTCCATATATGTTTTCTTAATGTATAATTTCCATATATTGTATTTCCCCCTTGTCCTTATTTAGGAAATTTGACTGAAAGTACCATTTTCTCATAATATCAGATATTGTCCTAGAAGGTCAGCCATATGGCTCCCATGCTAAGACCACACTCTATCGTCACTGGTTAGAGATAACATTCCTTTTTTATTCTTCTAAACATTTCATCATGATTTACCATAAATATGATGTTGCCCAAACAAGGCATTTATATTTATGAGCATGTGCTTTTGCCCCACAATTCACTTGAGATTCACAACATCATTAACTGTGCACATTATTCCGGACATTAAATCTTCTTGACTCTGTTATATTCTTCATGGAGAAGTTTTAATATCTAATAAGTAAATTATTTAAACCAAATTGTAGGGTAAATCTGTCATTGGATTAAGGATGTTACCACACTGACAACCTCTCCTGAGTTTTTGAAAAGATTACCAGAAGAATGAAAATTGCTCATTTTTTTCTTAGCTTCCAACATTCTGCCATTTCTAAGAGATTTGTTTTTGCTACTTCAAGCATTCTTAAGGGGGATTTAATGTGATTATTTGTGTTTTCAAAGAAAAATTAAGCACTGAGAGATTGCTTTCCCACCTGTAGCAGTGTTTGTTGAATGAACTTGGGTGCCCTTATATTTGGTGCATATATGTTAAAAAATGATATAGTGTCTTGGTGGATTTTTCTTTGAAGAGTATATAGTGTCCCCCATCTCTTCTGATTACTTTTGGTTTGAAGTCTATTTTATTAGATATTAAAATGACTATACTGGCTTGCTTCTTGGGTCCATTTTCTTGAAATATCTTTTTCCATCCCTTTGCTCTGAGGGGATGTCTATCCTTGATGTTAAGGTATATTTCTTGGATAAAGCAGGGGAATAGATCCTGTTTTCTGTTCCTATCTGTTAGTCTGTGTCTATTTATTAGGGAACTGAGGTCATTGATGATGAGATTTATCAGTGATCAGGATTTATTGATTTCTGTTGTTTTGTTCTTATGGTGTGGGTTGCTACTCCCTTTTTTGTTTTGCTAGTCTGGGATTATTTATTCCTTGTATTTTCTTGGATGTGATAACCGCTTCTAATTGAAATCTTCTTCTATGACCTGTTATAGAGCTGAGTTTGTAGATAGATACATTTTTAAATTTTGTTTTTATCAAGGAATTTTTTTTATGTGATTGAAAATTTTGCTGGGTATAGTAATCTGGACTGACATGTCTTGTAGAACAGGTTCTTCTGGCTCTTAAAATCTCCATTGAGAAGTCAGGTGTTTTAATGGGTCGATCTTTATTTGTTGCTTAGATTTTCCCCTTATGCCTTTTAAAATTCTTTCTTCATCCTTTACTTTTAGTGTTTTGATTATTATATCTTGTGGATAATTTTTTTTCTCTTCCATTCTATTTGATATTTTGTACCTTGATGGGCATCTCCTTCTTTATGTTAGGGAATTTTTCTTCTGTGATTTTCTTCAAATAGTTTCTGTACTTTGTCCTGAGTTTCTTCTCTTTCCTCTAATCCTCTTATTCATAGATTTGATATTTTCATAGCATCCCAGATTTCCTGGACATTTTGTGCCTGGCTTTTTAAAGATTTAGCATTTTCTTTGACTAAAATATCTATTTCTTCTACCTTGTCTTCAAAGCCTAAGATCATCTCTTCCGGTCTTGTACTCTCTAAGTGAGGCTTACTTCTGAGTTTTTGTTTGAATTTAAAATTTTTCATTTCTAGTTTTATCTCAGTTTGTGTTTTCTTTAGTGATTTTATTTCTACGTTCATGCCTCAAACTGTTTTCATCATTTCCTTCCACTGTTTGCATTTTCATAGGCAGTTAATGGATTCATTCATATCATCTTTAAGGTCCTTGAACATATTCATAACAGCTGTTTTGAAGTCCTCATCTTGTGTTTCAGCTATAGTACATTTCTTAGTGAATACTGTAGTAGAGTTTCTGGGTTCTGGTGAAACATATCGTCTTGGACGTCATTGATTATTTTGGTTATGGTGTTTATCACTTCAAAACTAAGCAAACTAGGAAACTAGTCTTGATGTTCCTCCCCATGACTTGACTCTCAGGTGAATGGCGTGATGAGTCTCAATTGAGAATTTCTAAAAATCTCAGAGCAGAGATGGCGTCAGCAGGACTGTCTTGTTGTAGTGACCTCAGCACACTGTTCCTATGATATAGTCACTGTGTAGTTTTCTCTGCCTTACTCTGCAGACTCCAAATAATCCCCCAACCCCTGGAAAACTCCTCATCTTGAAGTTTTTTTAAGCTTAAAAACTCCACTGTATCCTGTGTTTATGGCTGTTGCTTCAAACCCTGCTTTAGGGAGACAGCCCTATCTAATGGAAAATAAATCTTGCTAATTTGACTAAAAGAATTTCGATAATGGTCTTTACTCTCACTTGATGGGATTAACATAATCACTATAAATATAAAAGATGATGAAAGGTGTTGGTCTCTGATGAGCATCTTCTTTTGCTACAAGGTTAATTGCCCAAAGAAAACTCTGAGAAGTTGCTAGTGAAAATAGGGTACCACACTAAAAATTAATTACAATTATAGTTGGAGATCATAATTCAAATGACTAAGGATTGGCAGTTTGCATAACAAACTATTTTGGAACTTCAATAAGCATTCTGCTTGTTTTTTTATAAAGGAGACCTAGGGGTGGGATAGTGTTCATGTCTGCATAGCATCTTGGCCATGCTACTTACTCATGTACTTAAAAGTTTGCCAATGTGTTAGCAGAAGTACGATCTTTAATTGTGACATTTATACTGGAAATATACTTTTATTAGTGTACTAAAGCTGCATTCTATAGCAT
>CABHPR010153020.1:8596-22070 GCA_902168415.1 Peromyscus melanophrys
CTCTCTCCCTCCCTCCCTCTTTCCTCCTTCCTTCCTTCCTTCCTTCCTTCCTTCCTTCCTTCCTTCCTTCCTTCCTTCCTTCCTTTCTTTCTTTCTTTCTTTCTTTCTTTCTTTCTTTCTTTCTTTCTTTCTTTCTTTTAGTTTTTGAGACAGGGTTTCTCTGCGTAGCCCTAGCTGTCCTGCAACTCACTCTGTAGACAGGCTGACCTCAAACTTACAGAGATCCGCCTGCCTCTGCCTCCCGAGTGCTGGGATTAAAGGTGTGTGCCACTGCTGCCCAGCTCATTTGCAGCTTATTTCAATGTCACTTATGTTGAATTTCCATTCTTCCCCTCAGCTCTTTCCCCACCCCTCACTGCATTGCTATTCCATCTATAATCCTGGTATCTTTTCAAATTAGAACAGAAGTGAGGTGATGGACTGAACAGGATTGTCCTGAGATGGCTGTGGAACAGTGCGCCTAACTTTTCATCAGTAGAATTGCCCCTAGGACCAATGCCTACCTATCATTTACTGCAGCAGTTCAAATTAGGGTAATCACCCTAATTTTGTTTCCTTTAGCACAACCTAATTCCAAACTGCACAAGTTTTGTCAGTAAAGCTAGAAAGGATAATTACTTCTGTCTAACTCAAGTCAGGGTGGTTAGGTTACTGGCTGAACGAGCCACAGTTCAACAGTGATACACACGGATCTAGAATTTAGCTGTCTGGACTCCTTGACCAGTATTGATTGTGTTTGTTAGTCAACATGAACAGTAAAGATCTGTGATAAGACCTAGATCGAGTGATTAAAGTGTCCTTGACTCTCTAGTGTCTATCAAGGTTCTACAGCTTGATTCTCTCTCAGTACAAGGGTCGATGAACGCACCCGCCACCTAGGTTTAGCAGAGAGGGTATGGTTAACACATTATCAGACAAAACAGCTGTGTCAAAAGCAATATTTATTTAGTATAGCTGAGCTATGTGGACAGCCAATGACTAACCAAAATAACCCACACTGTCCACTTCCTTGGGATAAAGACTTTTTTTTCATGTGATCTCCCAGATTCTCTTACTGCCGTTTAGTTGAGTGTGAAGAATATGTGGACACAAAATGCAGGATTCCCTTTGGTGAGATCCAACCACTCCTGAACTGCTATGCCCCAGTTCTTAGCCGAGAGCATCCAGCTACTTATACCCAATCTTTGCTATTGCTTAAAGCTGCTGTTCTCTGTTGGAAACGCAACAGACTTCTCATTTGTTCCACTTTCTAGTAATGTGTGTAAAATACCATCATGGCTAGCAAGAGACTCCCTGGAGCTTCAAAAAACAAAACAAAACAAACAAACAAACAAAAAAAACCGATTCAGCAGTTTCCTGGTAACTACTCAGAAAGTGACTTTCACGTAAACTTCTTTATATTAAATACTAAAATAATAAATAACCATGCTTATGGCCTGTGCTTACCTAAGAGTAGACATGGACACAGAGTCTTGAAAATAGACATGTTATGGCAAGTCTATGCTTGACGTTGTGACTCGCCCAGTGGGTGGGAAGAACATGCTTAATTCAGGCCTAAGCTGCAATCCCTCCCACCCCTAAATGTCAGCTATAACAATGCAGTTTGAAAGGTACAAGATGTCTTTGTGAGAACCCCTTAGGGAATTACTGGGGAGGTTTCTGTAGCATTTTTCCTCCCTGTAGTGTGTGCCAGTGAGGCAAATGGGAAAGGAGACCTGGCGCCTTAAGTCATTCGTACCACCCTTGAAGTCTGGCGTTTTCCAAAGATCACTATGAAGATTTCTCCCAAGGAAGATTAAGTGCTATTGACTATTTGGTCACTTAAGGAAATGGCATCATGTTGTTTTGCAGGCTGGGGTTTCTTCTGGATTGTCGTACTCGGAACTTTAGAATTGTAAAGTCCACTCACTGCTGATGATGAGCTGAAGTTTAGATATTTTGTGACTCAAAAGGGGTCAATATGTGAGAGAGTGGGAGAGATGAATAGAAACCCAAATTCATTAACAATGGTTGCTCAAAACCAAAGGGCTGTGGTTGACTGCTCTTTGTTTCATTCATTCATTCATTCATTCATTCATTCATTCATTCATTCAAGAGAGATTTTATGACGAAAACTTCAAGAGAAAAGATACTAGAATGTTCACATTGTAAACCTGTCTAAACATTTTAATAGATTTAACCTGTCACGTCAGCTTCATTGAATAATACAAGACAACCACGTAAATGTTATATTATCAGTATTGGCCTTATGCCTGTCCACCACACAACATCTGTCAGTCATTGGAATCAATGAGGAGAAACCAGGTTTGTTCCACGCCCATCAACCCTAGCTGTGGTTAGGGTTGAGAACACAGCATGACAATGCTTCCCAGATCACCTCCCCTAAAAAGACTTGGTGACTCACTCTTCTTAAATTTCTCCTAGCTATGGAACCCCAGAGCCAACAATTCTCCATTAGCCCATGGAGTGCTGGTCTCCTGATAACTCCTAAAGCATGCCTTGCTTTTTGTTACGTTTCTCTTTTCCACATGTCTACTGTGGTCCTGTTCAACCCTTTTCACACTTGGTTTTACTCTGATTCAGTGGGTCTTTGGGGACTGCTGACCAGCTTCAGTGGGGGCTGCGCAGGGATTGCTCTGACTGTTGTGGCCTCTCCTGTTTTCCATGTTGTCTTAGGTTTCCTAACTCCCAGCTCAACATGATGCTGAAGTCAGGAACAATTCTCTACCCAAAGTCACTGAGTGATTTCAGTAACAGTGCCAATGTGCCATAGCTAGTGCCGTCTCTCCTAGATTTTATTACACATGCTTCTGGATCATACCTAAGGTAGGAATCCTAGAGGGTAACACACACTTTTCTTTGCTCATGAAAGCCTCTGCTTCTCACACTACCACCATGTAACTGTGTGTGTGTGTGTGTGTGTGTGTGCATGTGTGTGTGTGTGTGTGTGTGTGTGTGTGTGTGTGTGTGTGATTACATGGCGCTCAGAGCTCAGGTCCCCAGGTTGAATACATATATTCCTTCTATAACATTGAAGGAATAAATTTAACTTGAAGATGTTTCTGGTCTTTACCATCATTCAAGACGTGAAGTTTTTGGCATCCAATTAATTTCTCTATATTTGCAGTTATAAATAAAACTTGTAGTCAATATAATAACATTTGTAGTATGATGTCTAATAGAAAAGTGCAGCTACTGTAGGCTGTGATAAGAACCATAGCATTCTTTTATGTCATGTTGTAAATAAATATTACACCAGTGCTAATTTTGAGTCACGAAGTAACAGTGATCAAAGTGGAGTGGGGAGGAATTAGCCAATAGAATACAATAACATAGCATTTCCACCAAATGGGTAGAATTGTTGTACATAATTTCACGGGTATAAGTAATAGTAAGATATCAGGAAGTGATAAAAATCTCAGTATCTGTTATATTTCCTTTGTATGTAGCTTACATAACTGTAGACTTCTCCAATGTAAATTTTAATAAAGGGTTATGTTAAATAAGTGCTCACAAAATTTTTGGAAATTTAAAAAGCAAGTTTTGAAGGCCAGCATACCCTCTTTCCTAGTTCCAGGAATCCTGTGTGTGTATAATGAAGCATGGCTAATACTTATTTTCAGAACAATACAAACTATCATAACAAGTTGTTGTGAATGCATATATAAAATAGAAATGTTTAGGATAAAGCCTAGTACCTTGGTACTCAGTATGTTTTGGATAAATGCAAGAGGATAGTCTGGCACAAAGGAAGGGCAGGAATACTTGATAAAATGTTTACATATTTGATATCCTAAGCAAACCAAGCGTTCACTCTAATAGTGCTGAGACTGTGTGCACAGATTTTCTCCAGCTCAGGGTAGACCGTATCCTACAGTTAGAAAGGGAAAGGAAAGAGAGGGCCCAATGACATCATTTCTCTTGTGCTCCTCAAATGGTCCTCATTAAGTTGACTGCACAGACTATAAAGAGGGATTTTAAAAGCCTGGAAAAGTTGAAGGCAGACAATCTTGTTCAGAGGACGAAATGGGGTAAACCATAACACATGTGCCAAATAGTATAGCCTTTGTTTTACGTAATAATTTATTTCCCTCCCTGCTTTTCCGTTCTGCAGGACAGACAGAAATGGAGGTCAGTATTCAGCAGCCCTGGCGGCTGGAGAGTAACCAGGGCTGGTGTGTGGATTCTTCTGTCCACACAGAAAAGGCTGAGCCCATTGCACAGTGGCAGCCTCCTAAGTTAGAGTATTGCGGCTGCTTTGGCCAGACAGGTCTCATGCTTTATGAGGCTGATAATGTCCTGTATTTAAACCATTCGTTTGCATCTGGGGAAGCCCTGGCCAAGAAAGGCAAAAAGGTCACTTTTTGTCATAATGGTTCTCAGAGCCCAAATGGGATCTTTCCCGAGGGGCTGGCTGGGAAACATTCAGCTTTTTGTTGTGACAGAAATCTTGCCTAATTGAGAATCTGGGAGATAAAAAGATCTTTCAGTGAGATACTTAAACTCATTGACAGATATTTGCCTACTAATGATCAGGACTAGTGGCTAAATATAGTGTGCTGCTGTCAGTAGAAAGGATCTTTAAAACTCGTGGGATCATTTCCCTAGAGTCTCAGTGATATTTTCAAACTAAGGAGAGAACTGACAACCTCCAGTGAACTTGATGAAATATAGACCTGGAAAAGTTAGTTTTCAAACTTAGTTCCATGTAACTCCAGAGTTAACTGAACTTTAAAGATTGTAATGACACTCATGATAACTAACTTGGAGGTAGTGAGTTTACTGTCTGTATTAGTTACTTTTCTATTACTGAGATAAAAGAGTATACAGGCACAATGTAGAAGGAAGGATTTATGTGTGTGTTGGGGCTTGCGGTTTCAGAGGTGTAAGGGGCTATACCCATCACAGCAGGGAGGTACAGCAGCAGGCAGGCATAGATGCTGGAGCAGCAAGCTGGGAATTCGTGTCTTAAATCACAAGTAGAAAGCATAGAAAGCAAGCTTGAAATGGTGCAAGTCATTATAAGCCTCAGTCTCCCTTTGGGAAACACTTCCTCTACCAAAGCCACACCTCCTAAGCCCTCCAAAACAGAGCCACCAACTGAGGACCAAGTATTCAAATTCCAGGACTATGGGGACATCTCATTCTGTTTCTCCAAAATATAGCCAATTATATTGTGAGGTAGCATGTGTGTGTCTAAAAATGGCAATGCTGTGCAAAAGCATGCAGTAGTTTCCAACACCTGGGAATCATAAAAGAAAAAAAAAAGGTTATAAAATTGGACTTCATCAAAAACGACAACGGAAGTTTCACCTATAAGATCTTGTTAAGCATATGGCAAGGGCAGTCACAGATTGACAAATAATCTTCCTGATCGCACATTCAAGAGGGGGTATAATCAAGGATCTATAAAGAAGTCTGAAAGGGTGAAAAGGAAAATATTGCCATTCAATTAGAAGACAGGGAAAAATGTGATGAGAAATTTTAGAGATGAAGACACACACAGGGAAAATAAACATTAGAAAGTTTTAGCAATAGCAGCCACAGGAAAGATGTGAATGGAACGAATAATGACCTATCAATACATACTTATTAGAGTGCCTGATATAAGTAGGGCTGGGGTGTCATTGACAGTATAGTGCTTACCTAACATGTTCAGAAACCTGGGATGGAGCTCCAGCATCATGCATGTGCATACATATGTGTGCATTCATACACCAACACATAGTGACCACATAGATGCTCATAAATATGTGGGCAGACTTGGTCACTCATATCTTTGTGTGGGGAATCTAAACTAGTACATCCATTCCAGAAAACAGTGATATATGTGTGTGTGTATATATATATATATATATTCCAACAATGCACTCATGTGCACTTATCCCAGATAAATCAATACTTATCATTTACACAGAACCCTTAAGTGGATTTTTATGGCAGCCTATTCATAATACTAATAAATTGGAGACAATTTAGACATCATTTAACTCTGACTGGTTCAAAGCTATAGTGTTACTCCTGGGTATTTACCCAAAGTTCTCCATGTTGACATATTCCAGAGATACTTGCAAGTCCATGTTCATTGTTACTCTATCTAGAAGAGCAAAGGGTACCAGTGGGGACAGAGTAGGCTAGAGGATACAGCATGTGGAAGAATATGTTATAAATTCTTTATATACCTGCACAAAATGGCCTTATGTAACTTCAGAGTAATTTTTAAATATAAAAATAGATTGATGGGCTCTGTGTTAAAAAAAAAAAAAACAACCTGTGGTATTTATGTAATACTACTTGACATAAAAGTGAATACATTCTTGACATATTCAACAACTCCAGTGAACCTCTGGGAAGCATCATTTTTCCCAAAGCTTGCATCATATAGATTTCATTTATAGCTCGTTCTAGAAATGCTAGGGTTGCAGAGATGGAGAAAAGATTAGTAATTGACAAGGGCTGAAGGCAGGAAAGGGGATCAGGAGATGGGATTGTCAATAAAAGAATAGGAGCAGGGGCCCCTGTGGTGATGGCGTTGTTCTTAACGTTGATCATTTCCACACCAGTATCCTGATTTCAGCATTAGCTAATACGTTTGTAAGACATCATCAAAAGAACTAATTGGGGAAAGCATAAACTAGGTCTCTATGTACAATTTTTATTGCGTATAAATATACACAAATACAACACACACACACACACACACACACACACACACACACACACACACACACTTTCCACAGTTTTGTATATTCTAAACTAACACTTCAACACTGAGCTATATCCGCAGCCCTGAGAGTATAATTAAAGGAATAAAAGACCTTAAACATTGTGAGAAAATTGAGAAGTACAACTTTCAAAACTGTGTCAATAATATCGAGGAAGTACAAAGAAGAACCTTCTGAAACTGGTAGCAGTTTTACATAGGGTGCATGGTTGAGACCTGAATAATGACTTTATTAGCTAGGGTACCTAACCTGCAAAGGGCCTGCAGTATGCTTGTGGAAGTGAGCATTATCGGGTGTCATTGTTTAGTAGAGGGGCTGTCTGACGTGGTTTTAAAAGTTTCAAAACTGGATATGAATTTTGTGGCTATTATAACCAAAAGAGAAAAGTGTAGCAGCTGAGAGGAATTTGGGAACAGAGATGTGCCCTGTGTTTCTTTTGTGAGTCTTGCCCATCTCATTGTTAGGATATATATAGACATAAATTGCATGCATTCTCAAATTATTTCCAAGGACATTAATAGCCTTAAAACAAATTTTTCATCTCCCAAAACAGGCATTAAAGCAGAACTGATTGCATATTCACTATACACAAATGGCATAATACCAAGACAGTTATTGGAGAAGGAAAATTCCACTTCAACTTAGAGGTAACAGGCCACTGAATGTTTGAGAGATTTTCATCCATAGTGACCCTGCACAACTTACTATATATTCGTAAAAACAATGATAAAAATTTGGCAATATTCTTTTATCCCCAGAAGAAAAATATGATAAATTTCCTAGATTTTTACTGAAAGAGGCTATTATAGTGATATAAGATATAAATTTAAAGGAAATAGAAACTTAGACTTATTGAAATTTTAGGAAAGAGGTTACAAAATGTCCTTATTTATTTGTTTATATTTTGTTGGTTAGCTTACTTACACTTAATTTACATGTTTTTTTGTGTGTTTATGAGTGTGTATTAGCATGTATCAGTGTAGATGTGTGCCATGGAGGTCAGAGGACGACCTCATGCTTTGGTCCTCACCTTCCAACCTTTTGCAGACATGGTCTCTTATCATCGACTGCTGCATATACGTAGTTGGATCACGATCTTCCATAGAGTCTCCTGTCTTCTGTACTTTCACACAGGGCGACAGGGATCATTGATGTATACACTACTGCATCTGGCTTTTAAGTGAGTTTGAGAGATCTGAACGTGGGTAATCAGATTTGCATGGCAAGTGCCTTAACCACTAGGCCATCTATCTCCCTGGCCGGCTTTACCTGCATCTTAACCTAACAAACAAGGAAGGGATAAGAATTTTGTGGTGGAAACTAATAATTGCATATACAGTGCCTTTTCTGTGAAGTGATAATGAATTGTGTACAGTTCATTGTTGAAAGTCATCCATCATTTCAATTCCGGGTAAATGGAAACATAAATAGACTATTGGGGCACCATGGATGGAACAGTACATTTGTTCTGTGGTCGGCTGGTTCATTTAGATGGAAATATTGTGGTAAAAAATTAAGGCCCTCCCTGCGTTTGATTCCCCTGGCCAATTTCCTGTTCGTGGAGATGGCTTGTCTAACCAGACCTCATCTTACAAAGCACGGTTGTCACCAAAGACACTTACGAAATTCTGCTGTATTTCGAGTCTGTTAATGCTCGAAAGCTGTACCGATTACAGATCAGTAAGACAAAGGAATTAAATGTAGAAACCCAGCAGTCAGGCTACTCAGCAGACCTTTCTCCAACCAGATGGACTGGAACAACAGTCCTGAGTTCAGACGTTGAGCGTGATACGCAAATTACAGGGCCAAGAAGCAGCAGAGACTTTTCTTGTTCCCAATGTAAAACTGTTAGCAGTCGTAGAATTGGGGGATGTGGTTTTGGTGAAAAGCATGAGCCCGATTCCTCAGGCATTCGAAAAAGTGCAGTGTTTTCTACAGAGGAGAGGGTGCCGGTGTCAGTAGGAAACAGAAGGTGAACATGGACAGACCAAACTCCAGGAGAAGAACACCTGGGTTACAACTTACATTCTCCTGAGAACCCAAGTCCAAATATAAAAAAATCGGAAAAATGTTATTCTGTTTTCAGTATGAGAAGGAAATGACCACAACTTCAAACCACAGAATGTAGAGCAAACCTTCCAAAAACTGAAAAATCTGTACCTATGAAGGCAAAAAGAAGTCAAGCACCCACGCTAGCCTTAGCAGATAACACGCAGGGTAAAAACATCCTTAAAAGTCAGTATTACAGTCTTAAAAATTCCACCAAATTTCACTAAAGAGACAAGACCTTCAGACTGTGTTTAAACCAGGAAATTAGACTTGTACACAGCTCAGAAGGACAAGGGTCATTACTTACGATCTGTCCTCCTAACCTAGGTAATGACAGAAATAATTGGGCCTATGATAGCTTTTACAATGAGATAACTGGATGAATGCCATGTTTAAACAGAAGCACATATTAAATGGGGGGGGGGGGAGGCAGTGAGTAATTCAAGATAACGAAGCTGTAGAGTTGTCTGCTCTGTTTAAGAAGTATTAATGGCCTGCTTCCTACCAGAATTAGTGTTCCTGTTGACTTACAGCAGTGAAGAGGAAAAAGGCCTCCGTTTTCATGCAGCTTATTTTTGGAGTTCAGATGCATTTATATCCATATATGAAGACTCTTCCTTACATTATAAGTGAGCATCAGAAAAACATGGGTTATATATGTGAAAAATGAATAAAATAAAGCAGAAAATGAACTTCAGAGAAGCAAGATTATAATTTCGACTTTCATCAACACAAATACAGATTTAATATAAAGAATATATGAGTTCTGGAGGAAAATATGCAGATTGAACCCAAACCTTTCCTGTTGCTTAGGTAACCCGAGGATTGTCAGCATCAGAAACAGAAAAAGAGTTTTTAAGAATTGTGCATGTATGTGCATAAATGCATGCATGTGTGTGGTCATGCATGCCACAGTGTGTATGTAGAAGTGAAAGGGTACCTTGTGGGAGTCAATTCTGGCTCAAAATGATGAGTGTTAACATCTACATGCGCCATAAATCTAGACCTTAAGCCTGTGCACATAGGAATGAGTACTAAGAATAACAGAAGACAGGAAAGCATGGGCTTTCTGAAAAGACAGATGACTTACTTACTTTATAATGGAGAAAAAATTCATTCCCGAGAATTTGTAATTTCAGGCTCACCTTCACATGAACTCAGACCTGTGAACTTTGAGTACCTGAGCAGTTCAAGAACCCATGACAAAAATACTAAATTGAATTAAAGTAGTCTTAAATTGCTAATTTTCCACAGTCCCTGTAAAGAACAAATGCAAAATTTCTCAGGAGAAGTATCTCCTCAGCTAAAGATCATCATAATAGCGACAGATTCAGACCCAAATAGGAGCTGACAATCAAAATCAGGGACTAGCAGGTAAGCAAGTCTGCGACATAGTGAAAACAATAAGCTGCAGAATTAACTCTCTAAGACAGCCACAATTCCAGACATGTAATAACCATAAAGCGATCACCTTGAAATGTGTAAAATAAAATAGGATGAACCTTGGAGGAACTTGGAGAGGGGTGGAGGGTGAATATTATCAAAATCCATTGTGCACATGCATTAACATTTCAGGGAATTGATAAAAAAAAATCTTATGTTGAAAAAGAACGATGATACTAAGACTTCAAGAATGGAAGGGACAGGTCAAAAAAAGAACTCACGGAAATGAAAAAAATTTCATAGAGAGATGAAATTGCAAGCTAATATAATGACGAAGAACTATAGACACCCATAGACAATTCTGAGAAAACTACACATACTATATGTCTAAAGAAGAAAAGTGAGAGAAAATATGGGTTTAAAATGGGATAGAAGGAGGAAATATAAATATGCCAAATTGGAGTTTTCAAAGTAGGAAGAGAAAACAACAGAGTCTAGATTAGAGGTAGTGGTTAACACGTTTGTAGTCACTACATGTAATTCCAAGAGGAAAAGTACGAGTTCCAACAAGAATGAATTCTTGATAATGTTTTTTATTCTTGGACACCTTCTTACATTTACACAATGAATTTTGATCATATCTACTCATGACTACTGGCCTCCAACTTCTTTTTGTGACCCTGACTCCATCTCTTTCCTGAGTTCCTGTCTTCTTTGTTGTTATTGTTATTGATACCTACCCGAGTGTAATTAGTGCCGTCCATGTGCACATGGGTGTGCTGCTATCAATGGAAGTTCCTGGGCAGCCTATCAGCAGCCAGACCCCCAGAGGAGATTGACTTTTCCCTCCTTCCACAACCAGCTGGAAGAATTTCTGAAGACACAGCTTAAAAAACAGAATGATCCTAAATGAGAGCCTGAGATAAAAGAAGAAATCTTTTAATAGTTTTTAATTTATTCTTTGACAATTTCATACACACACACACACACACACACACACGCGCGCGCACGCGCGCGTGCGTGTGTGTGTGTGTGTGTGTGTGTGTGTGTGTATAAATCACCCTCCCATTTGTTTCTCTGACTCTCAATCTACTTCCTGGAAACCCTTCTTCCTAAGAGGCCCGGTTCCCATTGTTAGTCTCTTTGTTTTGTTTCTCACCCACTGAGCTTTAATTAAAGTTGCTTGCATGAGTGCAGCTGTGGATGTATTTACTGGATGATGGACAACTTACCAGTGGGTAAACCACTGACGATCCTCTGCCGTGGTGTGGCTGAGATTGCAAGGGCTCCTCTACCATCTCCGCTGGAACCTGGCTTGATCTTGTCCACACAGGATCTTGAACATGTAAGCACAGCTGCTGTGATGAGCGCAACAGCCACACCACATCCAGAAGTCATTTCACTGGTCTTCTCCTTGTCCTTCACCTCTTACATTCTTCCTGCCTCCTTCTTCCTCAGTATTCCCTGAGGATGGGGTAGTGTAATACAGATGACTGACTTTCCACAGCAGAGCATGTGCAGCTACTTATCCTTGGCACTTTGACCCATTATGAATCTCTGCAGTAACTAAAACTGGCTGCAAGAAGAGCCTTCTCTGACAAGTTGAGAGCAGTAACCAGCCTGTGGGCTTCAACATAAATATTTAAAAGTCAGTTTGACATCATGACCATTGAACATACAACAGTAGGTTTCCCCCCTGAGCCTATGATATTCCCAGTCATGAATTTTTAATCAGGTTTTATAGTACCTCGCATGAAACAGCTCCCAAGAATCAAGCCTCATATCCAATTACAGAGTAACCAGTTAGTTCCCCCCAAACCATCATGTTGCTATGGACCAGTGAGAACATCTTGCTAGGGTGGTCAATATTATAGGGCTGGGACAGACCATTAGTGTCTGTTCTCCCCCAGGAGCCTACATAGTACTTTCTGGTACTATGTAAAGTGGCCAGCAGAGTTCCCTGGTCGGTTGAGGCTGATTTCTTTATGTCTGACATCTACGTGAGTGGTGTTTTCAGCAATAGGGTCTTACTGTCTCTCTATCTATCACTTACTGTCTTGGCAGCCAAGAATAAGGGTGATAGCCCATGTTGCCTTGGGTGCCACTGGGGCCTCCCTGATCAATAACTCATGGGAAGGCATCCCATGTCTAGCACAGACATTTTCATTCTAATCCATTTCCTCTGTGAGTACTATTGTCCAGCTATACAGGGCACTATTGTGGAATACTAATTAAAGATGTGTTACATTCTTTGATGCTGTGAAATTTTTGTTTAATGATGCAAAGATGTGTTGCATTCTTTCACGTTGCATTTGTGTAACTCTGAAACTGTGTTGCCTTGACTGCATAAAAGACCAGATGGAGCCGGGCGGTGGTGGCGCACGCCTTTAATCCCAGCACTCGGGAGGCAGAGGCAGGCGGATCTCTGTGAGTTCGAGGCCAGCCTGGGCTACCAAGTGAGCTCCAGGAAAGGCGCAAAGCTACACAGAGAAACCCTGTCTCGAAAAATCAAAAAAAAAAAAAAAATATAAGACCAGATGGGTATGTAAAATAAAGAGCTGAATGGCCAATAGCAAGGCAGGAGAAAGGATAGGCAGGGCTGTAAGGCAGAAAGAATAAACAGAAGGAGAAAAATGTAAGATGGAGGAGCAAGAAAAGGAGGAGAGAGGACTCCAGGGGTCAGCCACCCAGCTACACAGCAAGCCATGGAGTAAGAAGTAAAGAAAGGTATAGAGAAAGGAAAAAGCCCAGAGGCAAAAGACAGGATAATTTAAGTTAAGGAAAGCTGGCTAGAAACAAGCCAAACTAAGGCCGGGCATTCATAAGTAAGAATAAGTCTCCATGTGTTTACTTGGGAGCTGGGTGGTGGACCCCCAAAGAGCAAAGAGTGAGAGTTAAAAAAAAAAAAAAGCTACAGGGCACTTCTATTTAAACTTATTTTATTAATATATTATGTTTTTAATTAGCTTACAAGCTATAAGTCAAAATAATACATTTCAAAATATGTACCTGGAGGCTTCGGTTTAAAATTCAGAGCACTCAAGACTAATGAAAACATTTGAATATTCAGAGAAAGAAGAGCTAGCTATAAAGGACAGAAGGCTGTACTGGTGGCTGCCACTTCAGCCACAGTGGAAGCATGGACAGCGTGAACTAAAATCTTTAAACTGTTGAGAGAAACTTATTGTCAGCTTCAAATACTTTTCCCTAAGAACAAATAGGACATTTCTAGACAAATCAAACTGAAAATAGAATAATATTAAACAATAGCTACAGGAAGGTCTCATATATTTAGACAAAAAAAAAAAAAAAAAAAA
>CABHPR010153021.1:8840-32525 GCA_902168415.1 Peromyscus melanophrys
TTTCTTTCTTTCTTTCTTTCTTTCTTTCTTTCTTTCTTTCTTTCTTTCTTTTTTTTTTTTTTTTGGTTTTTTCGAGACAGGGTTTCTCTGTGTAGCTTTGCACCTTTCCTGGAACTCACTCTGTAGCCCAGGTTGGCCTCAAACTCACAGAGATCCGCCTACCTCTGCCTCCCGAGTGCTGGGATTAAAGGCTGCGCCACCACTGCCCGGCAGTTTAAAGTTTCTTAATGTAACTCCAAATCAAAATCACTACAGAAGATATGAAATGAGCTCAATATTGATGTTGTCAAATAAGAAGGAAAAAAGAAAGTCCATACTTAGAGTCATTTGCAATGACAATTTCATGTATGAAGAGTGTGTACTGTACTCTGATAGGAAACTCTACTTTGCTCCACTTAGGCGGAAGATGTAATTTTATAAAAGTTATGGTATGTTTGAAAAGTTATTAAATAGGACAGTTGCTTCTTTTTTCTGATGGTTTAGAAGAAACTAGTAGAAATCAGGATATTCATTATTAAAATAATAGAAATACTGAAATATCCAATATTTTCAATATATTCATTCATTTATAAATAGAAAATTGAAAGTTATCTTTATCAGTTTATTGTCATTTTATTTCCTCAGTAAGTTAGACTTAAATCTATTGTGCCCATGAAGCAGATATTATCATAATACTGTGCAACTCCAATTTTATTCTCTATTGCATCATATTCAGCTTTTATAAAAAATGTAAAAGGCTTTTTGAATGCAAGGAAAATATATCCTGATGGAATAAAACAGTTACATGAACCAAAATAATTTTTACCACAGACAAGTAATAAACAAAAAATGTAAAATATCTATGATTAATATGTTAAGGACTTGGTTGGTGAAAATAGATGCCATATGAATACAAACGACTGATGAAGGCTGAGAAATTAAACTCTAAGAGAGAATAAATATGATTTTAACAAAAAAAAAACAACAAAAGAATTGAAGTGTGCTGGGGAGGATCATCAGTATACTTACAACAACCCAGCCCTTTATATGAATTAGCTGAACAGTAAGCAAACAGCAGATTTATTGATCATTAAGGTTGAATGATAGAGTAGTTGAGATGAGATAAGGAAAAATAATTACATATAATATAAAACAATTGAAGAATAGATGGCAAAATTGAAGTGTGTGATCCCTGCTAAGAAAACTCCTAGGAATCTATAAGGAGGGGCCCAGCTAAGACTCCTAGCCACAGGGGATGCATAGCCTGAACTGGTCATCTCCTGTGACCAGGTAAGACTAAGAGTGGAGGGAGTGGAACACCAACACCAGCCACATAACCTTCAACCTACAGTCTGTCCTGCTGATGGGATGTGCTGGAGTAAGGGTGGTACAGAGACCATGGAGGTGTCCAACCAATGACTGGTCCAGCTTCAGACCCATGCCGTGACAATGAGCCTACCTCTGACACTGCCTGGAGGGCCAGGACACAGAGGCTGGATAGCCCAGAGACATAGGAAAGAACCAAACACCTGGAGCAAAAACTGTCAGTGTAATGATGCCTAATGATATTCTGCTATACTCATAGATTATGCCTAGAAAAATTTACATCAGAGAGGCTTCATCCAGCAACTGATGGAAACAGATACAGAGCCCTACAGTCAAACATTAGACCAAACTCTGGGAGTCTTGCCGAAGAGAGGGAGGAATGATTATAGGAGCCAGAGGAGTCAAGGACATCACAAGAAAACCTACAGAATCAACTAAGCTGGGCTCATAGGGGCTCACAAAGACTGAACTGAGAACCAGGGAGCCTGCATGGGACTGACCTAGGCCCCCTACGTATATGTAACAGTTGTGTAGCTTGGTCTTCTTGTGGAACCCCTAACAGGGAGATCAGGGGCTGTCTTTGACTCATTTGCTGGCCTTTGAGACCCTACTCATATTGGGTTGCCTTGTCCAGCCTTAATATAAGGGGAGGCGGTGATTAGTCTTAGTGAAACTTCATATGCTGTGTTTTGTTGATATCCATGGGAGAACTGCCCTTTTCTGAATAGAAACAGAAGAGGAGTGGATTGTATGGGCAGAGGTTGTATGGGGGGTACTGGGGGGAAGAGAGGAGGGATGGGAAACTGTGGTCAGAACGAAAAATAAATTAATAAATTTAAAAAAAAAGAATGTGAAGCAGTAATGCAGTATTTGAAGGTCAATGCAGATTGGCCAAGAATATATACTGTAAACTGTGTCAAATAAAAATAAAAATTAAGAACAAATACTGTTGATATATTGTCTTGATTTATTTTCTTGTTGTTGTGTTCAGATGCCCAATGAGAATCAGACTCCAGGACAGAAAGCTTGATTGATAGTTCAAGGCTTACCCATCCCTGTGGGTAAGTTACAGAGTCAGGAGTTGGAGGCAACTGCTCACATATCATCTACAAACAAGAAGTAGGGAAAGATAAAGGCCCAGCTCACTTTCTCCATGTTTTGTGCAGTCCAGGATCATGGCCTAGGGAATGATACCAGACACAGTGGGTAAGTCTTTTGACCTCAGTTAACTTAATCATGATAATCTCTCACAAGCATGCTTTGAGGTTCATTTCTTAGATGATTCCAGATCTCGTCAAATTGACAGCTGACACTAACCGTAACAATACATCTTCTAAGAGATGCTGCAAAATTCTGTAATGAAAAATAGACATTGATCAGGGTTCCCACATAGGCTATGGTTTACTAACTCTTTTTTGGGGAAAAAAAGTTTTGTAGACTTTTGATGGGTGATGTTGTTCTGTATGCTGTGAATATGTGTTGCTCTACTTGGTTGATAAATAGAGCTGTTTGGTCAATGGTGAGGCAGAATAAGGTTAGGCAGGACATTCTAACTAGAGAGGAGAAAAGAGAAAGGCAGAACAGAGAGGGTGCTGCCAGCCGCCGCCATGAGAAACAAGATGTAAAGATAATGGTAAGCCAATGATAACTGCTAAAAGCCCTTGGATTATGAAAGCTACTAGATTAAACCAATCTACATATTTTTAAAATAACTTGACTTCAAAATTTAAGTCAAAAGATGTGTTACTTTGGGAAAGAGGTTATGCTTTTATTTCCACAGGAAATGAGCAGTTATGGATTCATTCTGGGTTAAGAAAAATCAGGTTTGATCAAGAAATACCCCCTGAAAAACCTCCAATAAGAACTGATGGCCCAGGTGATCCAGCATCCAAAACAGCTTCCAGGATACTAACTGAGATGATCCAGCCTCACAGAATAGTACAGCTAAGACTTAACAAGTATCCTAAAATTTTTCAGGGTACCAAAAAGATTACCAGTGTCCCCAGTCAACAGGAAGTAGTCTAGACAATTCTGCCCACATTCCTAAAAAATCGATTATAGATGTTTGTCTTTGTTTAGGGGGTTGGTTACAAACTGTTATTGGTCATAGTCAATCTCTCTCTAAAAGAAGAAAGGGGTATATGATATAGAAATGATGGGAAATGGGGTAGATTATTAATTATGATGGGGAAAAAGGGTGGATTATTGAATCTACTTTAATCCAAACAAACAACTGTTAATCTTTCATATTTTACATTTGTATGGATTTTAGTTTATTGATACAAATTTAAAGTTAATTTTGCTATACTGTATGTATATTTCTACTCTTGTTTAAGGGATTATGTTTATGAAACTTAATTAAAAATGTAACATATAATTAAAAATACAAATTAATAGTCATCTAAAAAAAAGATACCAGTAAGCTACGAGCCACATGGCAAAATATAGATTCATAACAATGGGTTAAGTTAAGATATAAGAGCTAGCTAGCGAGAAGCCTGAGCCATTAGGCCATACAGTTCATAATTAATATAAACTTCTGTGTGTTCATTTGGGCCTTAGCGGCTGTGGGATCACGGGGGCACAAGAGCCGGGCAGGACAAAAAAACCTTCAGCTTACAGACCTTTCTGCCTCCACTAATGCTAATACTTCAAACAGATTTTATAACACTTCCACTTGTTTGAGATATTATTATGGTTTTACAACATGCAATTGAAAGATCCCTTAGTGTGAAATGTAATTTTTCTTTTCTGATCTTTCATCTTTTAAATTTGTGTTCTACCTGACTGGCCTAGTGCATATATAACCACGCATGTTCAAAAATCCCTGTCTTGATCCTCTCCCATACTTGTTAGTGGAAAGGTGGCCAACCATACTACTTTACTGAATATTCATGGTTTTCTTGCCTTTTGCCATGTTCAGTATTTATTCTGGCACAGTCCCAGGAAAATCAGATGGCTGATCACTCTACATGCTTCATCTTTGGATTTCTTAAATATTTGAATTTCACTTTTAAAAACTGGAGAATTCATATCCTATTAAACTATAACAATAGATCAGAATTCAGTATAATTTTTGTATTTTTTCCACTATAGTGGCCATAAGAACTAGGAATTATTTGTTCATCTTTCATTATATTTATTTATATAGCATCAGAATAAAGAGTGGTGGTAGAAAAGGGGAAAGAATATATTGAAAAAAGAACCAAAGAAATTTTTTATAACAGTATATAAACTATAAACAAAATAACAAAACAAAACTTTGAATCAAGTTAATATATCTTACAACAAAATTATAAGGTTGTTTTGGTTTTGTAAACAACAATTTCAGCAGGAACATGCAACTTTATTACATTTTTATATGAATTTTAAATTACCAATGAATAGAGAATATGAAAATAGCCTATTTCTTGCTGTTACCAAAACATCACTAACAACACTGAATATTAATCTGCTTATTGCCTGCTAGAATGTGTACCTCAATATTCTCATATGTAAAACACCTTTACTAAAACAGTAAAGTATTAATAAACTACCAAATGTTAAAATGTAGCATGAAAAATTACACAAAATTTGAATGACATAGAACTCTTACAAATATTTTTATTACCAAATAATTGCCTTGTTGTTCACTTTGAGTTACAATTTTGTATAATATTTCAGCTTTAATGATCTAAGAAGTATCGTGAACTGTAAAAATATAGAAATACAGCCATGCACCAAAATTCCTACCAAGACTCATTCTGGGAGATATATGACTAAGTGATGGTTTTCATTGTGTGAACATCAGAGAGTGTACTTATACTGCCTAGCCTGTGTTCTCTATCACACAAGCAGATCATACAACCCATCCTTTTGCTACTAGGTTTAAAACCTGGGTAACCTGTTACAATATTAAATATTGTAGGTATTCACATCACACCAGCAAGTTTTAGTGTATTTATACATATAAAAGGTGCAATACAATGTGGAGCAAAACAATTTAAAAGTGGTGCACCTCTATTGGTCTGTACCCAGAAACAGAACTTAGAGGACTGAGAGTTGCTGAGTTACTTGAGGACATCAATGTCAAGGCCTGTGATGTACCTTAGACTTTACAAACACTGTATAGTCAATTACTTCAAAGCATTTTTTAGTAATAATGTACGATGATCTTTTGTAACCATTTTATCTGTTGTATTTTATTTTTAAACTTGATTCTTTTGTAATAGCAATTTAAATTACAAATATCCAGCATCAATACATTCCTTTTTATATTGTTACTTTTTCCTGTTTTGATATATTGTGTTGTTGCAGGATATTTGATAACACTGTGAAACTCAAAGACTGTGTTAATAAAATTACCCTTGGATCAGGAGGCAGAGTCAGCGACTAGTTGATAAGAATTAGACATAGAGTATGGAGAATCTGGGAAGGTGGATAGAGAAATGCACAGGAAGGAATAGGGAAGGACTTAGAGATTTGAGGGATTTTTTTGGTTTTGGACAGTATGAGAGATAATCTCTTGCTGGATCTCAAGCCAAAATGGAATGTTAGGTGGTTGCTTCTCAGCTTTTCTGATTCAGCAAGTTTTCACCCCAATATAATACTCCTGAGTCTTTACTGGTAAATAGAATACTTAGATACAAACAACATTTGGCATCCAATGAGTGGCATCAGATCACATGGCAGCTTCTCAAGCCACTGCTTCTCCTGTCAGCTTCTCCCACCACAGTCTCTCTGGGTCCACACCCTGGCCCATAGTGCCACACAGCCTCACTGCTTGAGCTTCTCACACTGCAGCACCAGGTTGGGCTTCTGCTGCTGTGGCTGCCACTGCTCATCCTGACTTTGAGTGCCTCACAGCCTTGCCACCACAGATGTCACAGCAGATTGGGTAAGACACCTGGGAAGTCCAAAGAAAAGTCTTTCCCATGTTAAGAATAAGAAATATCACAATGCAGAGAGTTAGGATTCTGTATAGTGCCACGGAGGATGGCTTGAAATGGAAAAAGGAAGAGAAGGGATAACCAGTTTAGCTGGGATTGATGTAGTGCCAATTATAATTACTATCAGTGTGGTAACTCATATTTTATCCTTAAAAATGTGGCTTGATAACTGTGCCAAATATGAAAAATTAACTGATAAGATACAAGCCTTAGGAAGACTTACTATTGATAAGATAAAATGACTTAAAAAGACCTACTAATGAAAACAAAACAAAACAAAAAATATGCAGACACAGAGGAAATTAGTAGGAACTATCGCACCACTGCATGATGAAACTGAAGAGGGGCAGCCCCAGCTTATTAGAAACCAACCTTAGTTTATCCAGTTACTATACAAGAATGACCAGTAGATGATAGATACCCCATGGTTATACAGAAGTTAAGTGGAATGCCGTAGAAATATTAGATTTGAGGAGATTTAATGAAGCAGTCATTTCATATGGTATGCCCTCATCCTATGTGAAGCAGACGTTAAATTCATGGGCAACTTGGAACAGTATTATCCCACAGGACTGGAAAGATTTGGCTACAACAATCTAGGAAGCTTATCCTCAGTTAGAATGGAAAACAGGGTGGAGAGAGGAAGTTAAGGCCATAGAACAATGAAGTAGGGCTATAGGTATTGAAATTTCCCAAGATCAGGCTTCTCTGTGAAGGCCAGTATGCTGATTTGCAAAAATAGTTTAAACTTGATGATCACACTTTGGCTCTATGCCCTATAGCTGCTTTCAATGTTTGGGACAGAGATGAAGAATCAGGAAATAGGTTTGAGTCCTTTATTAAATTTATAAAGGCCCCCCAAAGAAGCTTTCATTGATTTTTTTTTGCAAAGATTTATTTCAGTTGTAAATAGAATAACATCAGATCCAGAAGTCAGACAAATACAAATTGAATCTTTAGAGTTTAGAAATTCTAATTCATAATGCAAAAAGGGATTAGACTTTTAAAGGCAAGATCAGCACTAATAGACAAATGGTTTGGAAATACAGCTGATATTGGATTTTACGCTTGTGACGCTCCTTTGATAGGAGAGTGATTTCTAAAAATTTTAAGAAAAACCAAATGTCAAATGTTTTAATTGTGGTAATCAAGGTCATCATAAAGGGAATTATAGGCAAGACATTCCTAGAAAGAAAGTTTCTTTCTAGAGATAATCCAAATAGAAGGCCCCAGCCTTCTGGAATATGCTGGTGTGGTAAAGGCTGGCATTAGATTAGTGAATGCAGATCAACAAGGAACAGACAAGGTAACCCTTTGCCATTGGGCCCTGATATCAAATTTGGTTCAATAATTCCCTGTCAGCATTGGAGAAACTCATCCACAGAGCAATTAAAAGACTTATTGGTGGCTACCCTAACTGTCATCCTAGAGCCTTCATCAAGTACCTGATGGGGGCAGAAACAGAGATTTAGTCAAGTACTGGGGCTGAGCTCCAGGAGTCCAGGTGAAGAGAGAGTGGAAGCATTATATGAGCAAGGAGGCATCCAGATCATGAGGAGAAAACCCACAGAGACAGCTGACCTGAGCTTGTGGGAGCTCACAGACTCTGGATGGACAGCTAGGGGGGCATCATGGGACCAACCTAGGCCCTTTGCATCTGGGTGATAGTTGTGTAGCTTGGTCTTTTGTGGGTCCCCTAGTAGTGGGACCAGGACCTGTGTCTGTTTGGTGATCTGGCTCTTTGGAACCTATTCGCTATGGTGGGATGCCTTGTTCAGCCTTGATGCAGGGGGCAGGAGCTTAGCCCTATCTCAACTTGATATGCCATGCTTTGTAGATTCCCAAGGGAGTCCTTGGAATCCTTACCTTACCCCATCAGAATGGAAGGGAAGGAGGAGTAGATGGGAGTGTAGAAGGGAGGTGGAGGGAGGGGGCAAGAGGAGAGGAGGAAGGGGAAACTGTGATTGGTATGTAAAACAAAATAACAAAAAAAAAGACTACTGTTTTATTATACCTTCACATGAATAGGACAGAGAAAAATCTGCCTTATAGTGCCTACTTTTAATCATTCCCAGTCTGTAATAAATTACCATTGGAAAGATCTTCCACAGAAGAATGTTAAACAGCCCTACCTCGTGTCAATATTTTATACAACAGCCATCATGAAAAATTCATAAACAGTATCCTCAATATATAATTTTCCACTACATGGATGATATCTTGCTAGCTGATTCAGATGCAGATACCTTAGGAAAAAATGTTTGATGAGTAAAGAGAACTTTTCCTTGTTGGGGATTACAAAGTGCTCCTGAAAAAAAAATACAATGAGGAGATCCTATTAATTACCTGTGATATAAAATAAGTTTACAGAAAATACAACTATAGAAAATATAAATCATGAGAGATCAACTCTCTCTTATGAATTCTTACTGGTTTTCAAAAATTACTGGGAGACATCAACTGGCTAAGGTCCACAATTGAATTAGCTATTAAAGAG
Source organism: Peromyscus melanophrys (assembly GCA_902168415.1). Classification (NCBI taxonomy): domain Eukaryota; kingdom Metazoa; phylum Chordata; class Mammalia; order Rodentia; family Cricetidae; genus Peromyscus; species Peromyscus melanophrys. The sequence continues at coordinate 17,571 of CABHPR010153021.1, forward strand.
CTAAGTAATTTAATTCAAAACTTATAAGGTGATAAAGACTTAAATAGTCCAAGAAAATTATCAGCAGAGGATGAGAAGGAACTGTTTCTGGTAGAAAAGAAATTACAGGATGCACAGTGGATTGCTTGATTCAGAGCTTGATCGTATCCTACTCATACTGCCTTCTACTCATTCTCCTACGGGAATTCTTATGCAGAGAGAAGATAATATCTTAGATGGATATTTTTACAATATAAATAGAGGAAAAATTAAAGACATGTGTAGAATAGGTTTCAGAATTGATTCTGAAAGGAAAGTTGAGACTTCATCAATTAGCTGTGGATACACCCAGCAGAAATTGTGGAATCCTTTACTAATGCTGAAATTACCTCATTTGGGGCAGAAAAATGAACATTGACAAAGAGCTTGTAGTAATTTCTTGGGAGAGATTAGCAAAAAAAAATGTCTCAAAAGAAAGAGACTCCACTTTCTAAAGAAGTAATTGGATTCTCCCTCATATAGCAAGAGGAACACCAATTTCTGGAGCCTTTACATTCTATACTGATGCAAATAAATCAGGAAAGGCAGGTAATAAGTCAGGAAAAATAACTAAAGTGTTTCAAAGCCCTTATGACTCCATTCAAAAATCAGAATTATATTCTATTCTCTTGGTATTATTAGATTTTCCTGAATCTCTTAATATAGTTACTGATTCTCAATATGCAGAAAGAGTTGGTTTATGTATCAAAACCACTCAACTTATTCCAGATTATTCAGAATTAATTTTGTTATTTATTCAACTACAACAAGTAATCAGAAATTGAATTCATGCATTGTATATAACACCAGACCTTCAAGCACCAATTAATGAAGAAATTGATCAGCTATTGGTAGAAAATATGCTAGAAGCATCAGAATTTCTTAAGAACACTATGTTAATAGCAAAGGTTTGAATAAAGATTTTTCTATCACTTGATAACAAGTCAAGGAAATGTCCTACTTGTTCTTTGTATAACCAAACTTGATTATCTGCAAGATGTAAGCAAAAGGATACCCAAAGAAATGAAATTTGGCAAAGGGATGTGTTTCATTTTGTGGAGCTTTGACAAGAAGTTATAAAAAGATCTAATCACACTTTAAAAGATATTCTTAATAAATAGAAAGGGGTAAAAAAGACTCTAGAAATAGATTACACAGTGCTTTGTTAATCTGAAACTTCATAAATACCAATGAGAAAAGAATGGCAGATGTAGAGAGACATTGGATAGTTAAAACAAACAAACAAACAAACAAACAAACAAACAAATAAACAAACAATTATATCAGCCTGCATGGAAACCAGAATATGTGTTACATTGTGGAAGACATTTTGCTTTTGTTTCCACAGGAGAAGAAAAGCTATGGGCATCATAAAGATTGATAAAGATGAGATTTGATCGGGACAGACCTCTGCATTAGGAGAGATGATAGTTCATCAAACATTTAGTCATTCAATCTTATAAGGCTTAAAAATGCCTTTCGTTTGATCAGAAAAATATTTTATTACTGAAAGATAATACTATTTCTTTTGCCAAAAACATTTTTCCTTAACAAAGATATAACCTGCCAAGAAAGGAACTCCCCAATGTTAAGGTTGGGGAAGGTTTTGTTTTTGTCATTCCAGGAGAATAAAAGCATCCAATTAAGGAATGTAAAGACCACTGGATAACTGAGACCTCTGAAGAAGAAGGACAAATCATCAGGAAAAAATGTTCCAATAAAAAGAATAAAATGGCCTAATTGTATAGTACATGTCCAACAGGGTAGAATTTTATAAATCTTCCAAATGCTTGCTTTTGCTATTCTGTACAAACATAAAAGACAAATGGTCTTTTCGTGGTCCAAATTTAAATATCAAAGCTATCTTTGTTGTGTGTGGCTCTCTCCTTCTCTAAACCCAAGCCTGCTTGTTAGAGGGAAATCAAAAATATCTCTCTCATGTCAGAAGAGTCACCTGTTATGGGAAAAAAGAAAACCAAAATTAAGGAGTTAGTCTATTGCTACTAATTTTGTAATCCTTTGGTTTTATTTTGGCTCTTTAAAATTTTTCTTAAGGTATAAATATTTTCTCAAAAATCTATGAATCTATCTATATATCTATATCTATCTATCATATATACTTTCTGTCAAAATACTAACGGTCATACAGAGTACTCATTTTAGAAATAAGCTTCATCTAGCTTCTTGTACATGTTTTCAGGTTTGAGTATGAAGTAGGTAACTAGAAACTAAGTTACCAGGATATATTTTACAGATTGTGGTCCCCTAATTTTAGGAGCTCCATTGTATATGACAAACTGCCTTGACTACTGACAGTATGCTGTTCAAATTGGACAAGCAGGACACAAAGGAATATGACTGATGAACTTTGCCAAGACAAGGTAGGCTAGTACTTCAAAATTTCTGCTTCACAGAAAAGTTTGTCAGATATTCTAGGCCTGTATGTCAAAGATGGATGCCCCAACAATTGAAGAGGAACATTGGGTGACTGTTCAGGCAGCAGATGTCTCTGTCATTTCTATAGTTTTTGAAGTTGCTTGCTCTAAACTTTCTGTTTTCTTAGGTAATATTTTATCCTTCTTCGGTCCCTGATGGGCATTGAAAACTGGATAGTTACACTGTTTTCTTTGTTACCAAATTCAGAAAAAAAAACTTACAGAAGAGATAAAAAATTTACTAAGGTTGAGAGACATAAAAGCTCAAATTATTTATCTAAGAAAATATTTTAAGATCTAAAAAGATATTTTTAGATGGTAAGACAAGTTATGAATGAAAGTGGTTTAGGTATAGAACTTTGGACTCACCAAGCTGGGATAGATAATAGAGTACTTTCTCCAAATTTGCCAAATACTAATGTACTAAACATTGTGAATGTAATTCTTACCTGATAATTTTTCTTATTATATATAATTTTACTGTTTTAGAGTTAAAACTTTTCCTTTTTCTTTAGATAAAAGTGTGAAGTGTTGCAGGATATTTGATTACACTGTGAAACTCTGAGACTGTACTAATAAAGCTAACCTTGCATCGGGGGGTCATTGACTAGTTGACATGAATTAGCCATAGAGTGTATAGAGAACCTGGGAAGATGGTTAGAGAGAGATGCACAGGAAGCAGTAGGGAGAGACTTAGAGTTGCACAGTCCATTTGGTTTGGGACAGTGTGGAGAGATTTTTTCACTGGGTCTCTGGCCAAAAAGAAAGGTCAGCTGGTTGCTTCTCAGGTTCTCTGATCTAGCATGTTTTTACCCCAATATCTTACTTCCAAGTCTTTACTGGTAAACAGAACAATTTAGATAATAAAAACAACATTGTGTTATACTATTTACTTTTGAACCTTTCTGTTTTAGCTTAGAGCTAAGATCTTGACATGAGGCTTTAAGCCTACACCTTCCAGGTTATAGTAATCACTTCCCCATCTCTTCTGCCTCACTCAAGGGTCCTCAGGGGCAATGACACAAGGAAGGTGGCACCTCCTGTGGTGACAATGGCTTCCTCTGGAAGGCACCTGAAGTACCCGAGGCTCTGGTCGAAGGGATGCCACTATTTTCAGAATCTCTTCTGGCAGTTTGCCTGGTTTGTTTCTTTTTCTAAAATTCCATTAAAAATGTCATTACATTCCTTTTTTAAAAATTTTGTGTTCTTATTCTTTTTTTTTTTGAGACAGGGTTTCTCTGTGTAGCTATGCACCTTTCCTGGAGCTCACTTGGTAGCCCAGGCTGGCCTCGAACTCACAGAGATCCGCCTGGCTCTGCCTCCCAAGTGCTGGGATTAAAGGCATGCGCCACTAACGCCCGGCGCTTAAAAAAGTTTTATGTATATATCAGTGTCGTGTGAGGGGACACCCATGCCACAGGATGTGTGTGGCATTCAGAGGACAACCTGTAAGACTTGGTTCTCTCCTTCCACCATGCAACCTCTAAGCTTGAACCTCTGATTTACCTGGCTTGGCAGCAAGCACTACTGCCCACTGAGCCACCTGCCCCATCAAGCTTATGACGTCATTATAACTCCTATTATTACATCAGCTTATAAGCAGATAATAAACCACAAATAGTTCTTTCAGGAACTTAACACATTGTAGTATTGAGGTCCGTGTTTTCAAGCTCTTGAAGGACCTTCTTAAGGCTGCAATAACTTCTATTAAGCCTTTCTCTTTAACACATTTGGAGACTCTTTTTTCTTCTCAACAATTTTCACTTCTTTTGAGTACTCTTCAGCTACCTATTCTTGTTTTATTGCCAGATCCCCAGAAAGGACCTTAAGGGGAGCTACTTCAGGTCATCCCCATTTACATCCAGGTTAGATGCTTGCCACCTCTGTCACAGACCTCTTAATTTTTCAGCCTCCTTGCACTTGGCAATTCCTTTGAAAGTGTGCACAAATTTCTTGAATGCTTTCTTCCAGGCATCACTTAAACACTGTTGGTGATATCATCTCGTCCCCAAGCAGGTACTTGATGTAGTCTCAGATGTTGCAGTCCTCCTCAAATTTCATCACATTTTCTTCAGAGATAGGGACAGCCTGCCAAATGGACCTCCTCAGACAGGGGAGCTTAGAACCTGATGCAAGTCCTTGCTTGCACCAAAAGGGCAGCATATCAAGAGACATACACTATTTAGATTTGGGGTAAACCAACATAGACTATTGATATAGCACTTGGGTGCCTCTCAGGAGTGGGCCATTATAGTGGAAGACATCATATACATAGGACACAGAGTGGAATCGTTCCCGATACTGGAAAGCTAGCCAACCTTCAGGGGCTAGTGAGGACTGGACCTTAGAAAAGAATCTGTTACTTTGATAGACAAACAGTTCCCTAGTAAATTTCTAAATCTTATTTTTAACTCACAGGTAAGTGTAGCTATCACCACATATCAAAGAAGCTTCTCTTTACAGTAAGTCACAACCATCACAGAAAACCATAATTGGACACAATGCAGAGATCAGCAGAGCATGGGGAGTCCAGAACTCCAATAGATACATCTTCATCACAACGCCTGTATTTGTGGGTCAAGGAACAACAGAGAAGAAGAGGAAGAAAGATTAGAAGAGCTGAAATGCCAGAAAGTCTGCTGTGAGTCTGTGTTTCTTGGAAATGGCTGCATGAACAAGACAAGAACAGCAATATCAATGTACATGTTTACATGGAAGGGAGAAATTGTCATGGAGTTCCATCACTACACAAAGAACTATAGCAATTAATGACTGTTGGGAGAATGAGAATTAATGTCCTCTCTGGATGAACCAACTTATGTGTTTTCTAATACAGAATGTACAGTCTTTAAATCATATGTACACAAGAAAAATCAGACTAAGCAGGTTGTATTTATATATTTGTATACACATGTATATATATATATATATATAACAATAATAAAAAAGAGGCTGTTTAATTGAGAGTGGGGCACAAGGGAAGGCTTCAAGTGAGAGTAGCTTGGGAGGGGTTGGAGGGAAGAAAGGGAGAGGAAAAGTTATATAATTATTTTCATTAAAACATATTAAAAATTGTATTTCCACCAATTTTTGCTTGGCCATGATTATTATGGGACAGAGAGAGATATGTTACTGCACATGGTCTTCAATCCAGGTCACTAGAAATTTCTCCATACCGGGTATAGTCTTTATCAAACTGTTCATTTCATTGTGTCTCCGTGAAGCAAATTCTTTAATCCCTTCATCCACTTTGTTATTGGCATTCAAGATTGTCATTATGGTGAAATTGGAAATGAATGACGGACCACAACCATCACAGATTTTCCAGCTCTGTAGTCCCTGATGATTGTTGTTTGTTTGTTTCATGGCCATAGAATGGTCATTACTGATGACACAGGCAGTGATTCCACATGCTTAGAGGTCACAGTCAATGAAACAACACAAGGTTAACACACGCACTCGAGTGAAAGAATGATGCAACCAGAGAGGCAGAAGCATAAGCTGTGTGATGTTGCTGCTGCTGCTATCACACGCCACGCGGTTTTGCTGTAGATATTTTGGGCGAGTTGGAACACATTCAAAAATGAGGACAAAAATTACAGAACCGTAAATCAATAAATCTCCGAGGTAGTCATTGTCTCATTATCAGGTTTTTCATGTTGTACATGATCATGTGGCTGTATTTTCACAGGACTGGAAGTGCAGGGCAGTTGCTCATCAGCCTCCCAACGTGACAGAAACAGAAGGACGATATGTCATGTTAGATTGCTACAGTGGTTGAAATCCCTAGCTTGTAGGAATTTTCCACCATCATCATAGTCTCTAGGTACCCCTGCTTGCCCACATTGTCCTTCTAGGACTCAAATATGAATACACAGAACATTAATGGGAAGAGAGTCATTTGATTCTGTGGAAGATAAAGAAGAAGGAAAGGACCGGACTGAAGGACACACCTGGGATGATGCAATGAGAGTAATGCTTATGCTGTGAAGCCTGGTGCGGAGTTGACTGGGAAGCTCACATCTGAATTTACAGAGTGCATCAACGCTTCTCTTTATGGGCAGAGTAGGCTTCACAGAAAGCAAGCTCAGCAGGCAAATCAAATTAAAAATGTAAGCCTCCTTAATTGGATCTCATCTAATTAAGGGAAGAATAGTTTAAGTGGATTTTTTTGCTCTACCGTATTAAAAAAGCCTCAGATTTGAATGAACCTGAAGTATGTCAACATGATTTGGTTCTTGCACCCTGAAGGAGGCTAAAAGCCTCTCACTAGCTACTGGCCAATGTGGAGGGAAACTTAGACAATCTTTGCCCAAATTCACAAACCCTAATTGCAAGAGGCTACAGGATCCTGAGCTGAGCCCACAGTGGACTCCTTCAGGTTCCAACTTTGTTTCCAGAACCCACCCAAACAAATTATGGCTTTGGCTCAAGCTTTCAACATGTGGAGTGTGACAAATTTGGAAATGATTTATATGGGATAATTCATGTATTTCTGGTTCCTGGAAACAAAAAATGCTACCCTTAGATCTGACTCCACATGGGTTTTCAATGCAGTGTTTCATTCTGTAAAAAGTTCTCATAATCCTGCTTTCAATGGCCTTAGAAGCATCAGAGCACACAGAAATTCTGGATTCTAAAGGTAAAATTAAGATTTACCCAGCAAATTACTAATATGTAAACATTGCTTATGTTTACTCAATGATTATTTTAAATGAAGCTTTTAATGACAACATACATTCAATCTCCATCCACTGATTAAAATGAACAATGTGTTTAATAAGATAGATAGACCTAGTGTCTCGAGGTGAAAATTTCCCCAGGACAACTCCCTTGCTAGTGGCAGTTTCAGGTGACTAGGGAAAAATATCCTGAGAAATAGCTAAACTTGGCTTATTTAATATTGCTTTGACTTCACTGCTCTCTGAGTTTTTATTATGTTAGCTGATTTTACAGTACTTGAGATCCCCCACAAACATTGCCTAATTGTTCATGTCTTTGAATAGAAGTGACAGCGACATCTATCCCCTCTTCCAAACATATTCTAGACTTCAGATAACTTTTTCCCTATCTTTGGTGTGAAATATAGCAAATGAGAAAAGTGGTCTATTAAGAGAATCCTTTTTGGGTATATTAAAAGGTTTAAGAAAACTTTTAATGGAAATTTGACTCCCCACTATGATGTGTAAGGAATAGGAAAGGAAAGGGCATCTCTTGAGTTTGGGTGAAGACTGCTTTTCTAGGGAGCTTATGAACTTTTAATGAAAGTTGACTCTTACTGTCCTCAAGTAGCAAAGACATTTCTATGGTGCTGAAGATATGTGCATGTAATAGAATTGAATGAAGGTGGGTTCGTTCATTTGACAGAGGTCTTCCTGAACACTTGTTCCGTGGCAGATTCCTAACAGATAAAAAGTAATCTCAGTGCAGAATCTAGTAAATAATATTATGTGGTACTTATGTATACATAATCACACACAATTGTCTATATACATTATGTATTTTAATATATAATTTAATTATATATATATAAAATTTAATGGAGGCTAAATTGTCCTTAGTGTCCCATCAAAAGAAATCTTAATAAATAATAACATATAAATAATAACTTAATAAATAATAGAAGAAATCTAAAGACAAATAGGTGTGAAATGGGTTTTATAAGGTAAATGAAGTTTGTTTGTTTTTTTCCCTCTTGAATACCACTCATTCAGTGAGAACAAAATCTCATTTTAAAATCCAGCGTATAAGCTCATGGTAATTTCTGTGTTGACAGTTCTGTCATCAGCAATCAGAACAACAGTTCTCAACCTGTGGGGTGAGACCCCCTAGGGGGTCACATATCCGATATCCTGCATATTGGATATTTACATTACAATTCATACCAGTAGCAAAAATTACAGTTATAAAGTATCAATGAAGTAATTTTATGGTTGGGGGTCACCACAATATGAGGAACTGTGTTAAAGGGTTGCAGCATTAGGATGGTTAAGAACCATTGATTTAGAAATATGTAAGAGGTATTCTACAAGGAAAAAAAAAAACATGGAATAGTATTAAAAAAAGTGTAGTGCATGGAAGCTCTGAAGGACAGAGATACCAAAGTTGTACTCAAAATCAGCATGTTGTAAATAGAAGCACAACCACAAAAAACAAGTGATCAATGTTTATGACATTTTAGTAGTCTTGAGGACAAATCATCACATATTGCTAAAATAAATTACTGATATTTTCAAGAATATTATTATATATAAATATTCTATGGAGGTATCAAAGACTGGTCACATTATCACTGAAGATGCTAAAATATCTTTCAGTTTCAAACCTCATTTCTGTACAGTCAGCTATTCTGGCATCGAACTTGGTTGCCTGGGATGTGACTTTGGGAACTAGGTGGCTCATAGTATGACTGTGTCTGTAATGGGACAGCATCTTCAGACCAGATGGGACACTGGGTTGGTACTTTAGAAACTGTTATTTCAATTTTTTTTTTTTACTGGAAGGTACTGGACCTTTGGTCTCTGCTACAGAGTTAGGATCTAAGATTGTTGAGAGAATGATCCATTAGAAAAATCCAGGGTCTCTGAGGTTTCCTTGTATCTAATCCATCTCCCACTTATAGCGAGCCAAGAAGATGAATTATACACTTTACAAGCTTGTTGGCATAAGATTTAGGAGCTGTCAGTGTACATACAGCTGTTCAATAGTAATTTAGAGTTATTCCATAAATATTGGATATTTTACCACAACAGTTATTTCTCCTTTCACTCTCAAGATAGTAATTTTTCATCTGAAATTTCTGCAGTATATTTTACATTGGGAAATATCTCTATAATCATTTTCCATTAAATGTGTTTAATGTGGCATTGCAATGTGGTCCTAACTTTAGTCATATATCTTCTTGTTCATCCTTCTTATAGCATTTGTGATGAAGGCAATTGTTTTTCTTCTGAGGATACAATTTATTCTTATTAAGTCAATGAAAAATAAATATTATAGCTAAAGTTCAAGAGACAGAGAGCTACAGCTGGTCTTTCCCAGTGGCTCATTTACTGACTTCCAGTCCCCAGAAACCTATCAATCATCACTGAAGGTAGTGACAAGGCATTTAATACGACATAAGACGTGCTAAAGTCTTAATAAAAATTTTATTGATGTGAGCTCTACTTTACAGCAATGATTTTGGAATTTGATAACCCCTGATTTCTAGTTATTAATAGTCATGAAATTAATTCATTTGGCCATGTGACCTCTAGTTAATACCATTCTAAATCATTATAAGGAAATGTATATCAAGTTGCTCAATGAAGCATCATATTGTAACACTGAACCAAAGTCCAGTAATTTTATTAGAAAGTCCTTAGTACTTATTCTCTTTTAACTAGCTGTCTTAATGTAGGATATACATAATATCATCTACTTATTTATTCAGAGAATTTGATATTTTTTCAATAGTTCATGGAATGATATGTCCCCATTTTAATGGCCTTAAAAAATGCACAATTATTAAACCACAACTCTCACAAATCCTTTACTATATTTATCTGCAGTTGTATTATCTGATACCATATTCAGTGATAAATTTGTATTTTAGACTTCAATTTTATCTTGCATAGTTAATTTATAAATTGCTATTTTTAATTGAAACATTTTGTGAATAATTAATGTTCTTTCTCTAAATTACATAGTTGATAAAGTTTATCATGAAAGCAATGATAACCTGTGATTTTACTTTATAAAAGTTTTCTTGTTGATCCAAATTTAATTTTAAGTGATTTATTGGTTTGAGATTTCTGTGTGTTTTTTCAGTTTTAACCAACCATTTTTGATAAATTTAAAAATTATTGCACGCAATAAGTATATTTCAACAAATAAATCATTAAAGAAGACTTGATTTTTGTCTCATTCAGCATTAAGAGAACATTTGTGGGCCTGGGGAGATGATCAGTTGGAGAATGCTTCCTATGCAAACATGAGAACCTGAAATTGGATCCCCTGCACTAACATTGAAAGCATGGCATGGTGGTCCACATCTCCAGCCTTAGTGCTAGTGGCAGGGAAATACAGTAGTATTCTTGGGACTCACCAGCCAGACACCTTAGCCAATCATTGAGTTCCATGAGAGACCCTTTCTCAAAAATAAGATGGAAAGTGATTGAAAAGAACTCTTGATGGCAATTTCTGGCCTTAGTACCCATGGACGGACACACACACACACACACACACACACACACACACACACACACACACACATACACACACACACACACATGCTAAAATAAAATAATGAACTTTCAAAGAGAATTTTGAAAACCAAGGCTAATGTATTTACTGTTGAATTCATTTGGTCTATGGTGGGGTCATTAATAGTATTTTTCAGTGATTGAAAGTATGTAAATAACTAGTCAATTGATAAAGCTCAATGAAATCTCAAATTCCAGTTTCTATCCTTAGTTAGTTTATGAGAACCGAGCTATTCATTACAGGAAATTTATTTTTGCTATAACACAGTCTGAAAAAGAAAAAAAGCAGAACAAAGCAAAATAAAGTAACAGCAACAAAGAAACATGCAGAAAGTCATAAAAACAGATCATGTTTTTCAAAACAAAGTGAAAATAGAGGATCCACCTGCGATTAACGACAGAGATGGGCATTCTCAGGCCTGATTGCCTAACTGTGTTGTTAGCTGAGCATCTCATGGAGACACAACACAGTTTTTCACATATACTTATCAATTCTGGGTCATTTCACCACTATGTCTTCATTTTATAAGTCTTGAAGCAACCTAAATTTAATATGTTTATGGAAAGTCTAGGATCTGGTACATAATTTTGTAAATGGTGTGCTGCTAAACTATTAACACTAAAGTTAGGGAGTAGGTCAAAGTTGTCTGTGAATATGTGGGCAGACCATGAACTACAGAGATTAGGGAGACAATTCAGGGCAAACCTAAGAGGGGATAGGAAAACAAAAGCACTGGCTGATGTAAGTGAAAGGAAGCCAAAGAGGAAACAGCATGGTACCATGAGCTTTCCACCTGCATGTTCCTGCTATGCATTGGGAGATAAGGAAGAAGAAAGAAAGCCAAAGGAGTAGTTAAGAGGGAGGTCACATGTGCAAAGACGAAAATATCAAGGAAGAAATCAGCTGAGTGGGTGAACCATGCAGGCAGGTACAACTCGGTAACTTGAGTAGGTCTTTGAACAGTTTTAGATAGGAGTTCTATGATTTGAAATAAAATCTAGGCTGGCTGTGATATGATAAGCTTGTTTAGAGGAAATATCTCAAACTCTCAATTTCTGCAGTTGCTTGTTTTATATTTTACAGTCAAAGATCTGAAGTTGTTGTGAAACAAAACTATTACAAAGATTACTTATGTAAAATGCAAATTTTGAAACATTTTTCTTTTGTGCTTCTAGGTCTAAAGTACAGATCAGGGGATGGAGTCTCTGTGAATGATAGTGTTTTCATATTGCACAAATCCAGGCATTTTAGAAAGTGTTCTTGGTAGATAGGTTTGCTTTGTGATAAGTATGGATTGGACAGCTGTGTGCTGAACAAAGAGCCATGGGTATAGTTGGAGATGAAGTTATCAATTTGAGAGGTAACAGAGCAGAAATACCTAATTATGTATCCAACTATTCCCACTGCATGGAGATGATATAATACTCTTGGTAACAATTCATTTTATTCAGTGTTTGGTGTGTGTGTATGTATTTTGACTAGTCAACCGTTTCTTCTCATGAAAGCAAACCAATAAGTTCAAGGACATCTAAATAGAGCATTAAGCAATGTCAAGTATTTTAATGAGCATGAGGGCCTCTGCGTGTCAGGAGATGATAGCAGAGCAATGAGTTGCTACTTTACAAGTAATGTCTACAGTGACACAAAGGGAGGGTATGCGCATGACTTGTCACCTGTTCCTGCTAGAATATAAAAACCTCGTCTGCACGGGATAATGCTCACACTCAAGATCCATCCTTGAACAACAAACCGAAACTACCACTCTTCACACCATGTGCTACTACGGCAGTTACTATGGAGGCCTGGGCTATGGCTACCGAGGTTTTGGGAACCTAGGTTATGGCTATGGCTGTGGATGTGGCTTTGGAGGCTATGGATACGGCTCTGGTTATGGAGGCTATGGTTATGGCTACCGCCGCCCACTTTACTATGGAGGATTTGGATTCTCCCGCTTCTACTGAAATGCTTTCCTGAGGAACCAAAATTTCAAATATAAGAACATTACCCCAACCTCATATAAGGACTAAATTAAGCAAATACATTGTGAACCAAATCAAGAGGAAAACAATTGAAGATCTAAGACTTTAAGAATGCACACCATCTTATAATTCTCCATATTGTGCTCCCTTATTTCTCTCCTGTCATTTCTTAAATGTAGACATATTTTGATCCTTTGTAATAAATTATTCTAACTTATAATTGTGTATGAGACTCTTATATCAATGCATTTTGTAACATACTTGTAATATACTTGACAAACTCTGTTTAGTGTTTACACTAACATCAGCTTACATAGGAAAGAATTACAAAATATGAAATGAGAGGCTGAGCAGATGTCTCAGTAGTTGAGGTGGGTGAAAGAGTCCATTACACAACTATTGAGACCTCAGTTTAAATCACTAGGAACTACATAAAATCCAGATGCAGGGGCACATACCTGTAGTCACAGTGATGGGGTAAGAGTTGGTCTGAAGAGAGGCTCTAGAGCCATGGTTCTCATCCTGTGGGTCCTGACTCCTTTGGAGGGTTGAATGATTCACAGGGGTCACCTAAGACCATCAGAAAACACAGATATTTACATCATGATTCATAACAGTAGTAAAATTACAGTTATGTGGCATTGAAAGTAATTTTATGGTTGGGGGTCACCTGAACACAAGGAACTGTATTAAAGGACTGAAGCATCAGAAAGGTTGAGAACCACTGGTCTAGAGCTTTCTGGTCAACCTGCCTAGCCAAACCAAACCAATCCAAGCATAACAAGGTAATGTAAGCTTCTGGTTCTGTGAGAAACCCTGTTCCAGAGAATAAGGCAGAGAGTAATAAGGTATGGTTCTTAATGTCTTCTTCTGACCTCTTCATATGTGCAAATAACAAATTCCACAAATACAAACACAGGAAATGAGTCACATCATGAAGTACAAATATGATAGTAGCATTTTGTAGTTTTACTCAGCTGCCTGTGAATTAAATACTGTACAATACACTATATACACTATACTCTATATATTGTGATCAATTATAATTATAAACCTACTAGTAAACCATGGCACTGAATTCAAAGGAATGTTTTTAACAACATATTTGTATTACTTTTTTGATAGATTCTTACAATGTATTTTGATCATATTCATTCCAACTAGTTGTACTAAATCCTCCCAGAACCATCCAACTCCATAATCCCCAATTAAAAAAAATATATCCCAGAGATTAAAATTTGTGTTGTCTATCTACTTTGGGTATGGGGCCAATACAGAAATATTGACTTACCAAGAACCAAACCCTTAAAGAACAATAAATCCCTCTTTCTTAGAAACCATAATCTATCCATAGTTTCTCAGTTAGACATGGAACTTAGGATCTCCTTCCCTATTCATGGTTTCACACATCTTGGTGGAATGGAATGGTGACTAGCTTGATCTTGTGGAGGCAACAACAGCTATTGGCAACTCATTAATTAGAAGGTTTTGTCATGTCCAAAAACAGAGTTTCTCTCCAAATCTCTCTGAACTCTGGCTCCTACAATCTTTCCACCCACTCTTTGCTTAGGTCCCTTGAAACTTGGAGTGAGGTTTGTAATATGAATGTCCTGTTTCTGGCTGAGCCACTCCACTGATACTTATTCTGTACCTTGACTGGTTGATCACAATGCAGAAATTGACCATTGAATAAAGAAAATCCTATTTATGGTAGAGAAACACAAATTTAAAGAGATGTTTGATGAGTCCATTTAGCAGAAAGTAGTATTAGGTTCATCCCTGGGACCTGTAAGCTTCCTAACCATGAGTTCTTAGTTCCAAATTTATAGTATTAAGTATCTGTTTCCTGGTGTGGAATGAGTTTTAATTCTATCATGAAGTGGTTGGTTACCTCTGTAACATTTGTGCCATTATTGTGTCCATGAGCATAACTTGCCACACCAGCCATTATTACAGTTCACAGGGTTCATAAAGACTCTTTCTCCATCCCATATTGGGTATGAATATTAAAGACATAGAACCATGCAGTACTGTGAGATCTAGCCAGAAGGAAAGAAACTTCACTGTCAGAACCAATTTTTTCTCTCCATGTTCTATAACCAATGTGTGTGGTATCTTCAGCAATAGGGTCTTGTGATCAAGGTATGGTGGGCAATAGCAATGCCAGTAGCATGAGTACATACACACACACACACACACACACACACACACACACACACACACACAGACCAGACACACACCCTCTCCCCCAACCACCCAACTTTATAATCTCTTTCATT
>CABHPR010153022.1:0-13247 GCA_902168415.1 Peromyscus melanophrys
TTTACAAAGCATGAACTGTGCAAAACTGATGAGCTCATAGATTGGTGAGCTCAGCTTCAGTTTCAGAAAGCCACTATGATTAGACCAAGAAATATATGGCAGGATTGGAGTCCCTGTGAGGAGGCCTTGAAAGGCCATTACTTAAATCTGTAAAAGTGAAATGTGAGTTGCAATGGAGATCCCAAAATATTATGGATTAAAGAGAAGTATGACCTCTGCCAAGTAAAGTTGAATAGAAAGAGTAGAATAAGCACAAAAGAGAGGGAGAAGTGTATGTTAATCTTAAGGGGTGGAGCCACCTAAACTCTATGAAACTGAAGTCTCAGAGAAACACATACACGAACAGTACTTGATGTTTGTATTGCTGGATTTTGAGTTTATGTTGGTCCAATTATTCTTTATTCTCCCCAAATTCTTCACCTTTTGAAAGAAAATGTATATTTCATGCCATTTTCTATTGGAAATAAATTTTTTTTTCAGGGAGACTCAATTAAAATATTACCTTGACTCTCAGGAGAAACATAGTACATTTACCTGTTTTCTAGGGACTGTTAAAGAGTGAAGATGTGATATAATCAGGCTACTTAAACTACCACCACCCTTCCCTCACCTATGACCATGTCTTCTCCAACATGTTGGGATCTACCCCACTGGAACCATAAGCCAAAATAATAGCTTTCTGCTTTATTTCTTCTCTCGAGGTTTTTTTTTTTCACAGAAATTGCAAAGAAACTAGTACAAGCTTTTCTCTCCCCACAGAATGAAATTCCTGGGAAACGCCAATTCTTATGGTCAATTGTTTCAGTAGTTTGATCAAAAAAGGGAAGTATGGAAATATCTTCCTTTATCCTTGCTCCTGTCAGTTCAGTTATAGTAGAGCAACACAATAAAATTTGTGTGCAAAAAAATTATTAACTAGCCTCATAACTATTGAGAAAAGCCACAAAGTATTTCCTCTAAAATCAGAAATGACACAGGGATATCTATTCTGTCAGCTCTTCATTAAGATAATGCTTAAACCAATGAGGCAAGGGGAAGAAATCAAACTGATAAAAATAGAAAAGGTAGGAGTTAAGTAATCTATTTTGCCAACAGATTATGACCCTATAATTAAAATTACCTAAAAACACTGGGCAACTTGTTCATCAGATAAATGCTTTAAGTAACATAACAAGGACACAAAATGAACATAAAAAAATCAGTATTTTTCCATGCTGAATAAGAAATTAGGAAAACAATTCAATCACAGTAGGCTCAAGATACTATCTACAAGTAAACCTAACTAAAGAAATCTGATCTGGCCCGGAGCTCCCATCCAGACCAGAGGTGAGTGCCTGGGGTCATACCCAGGGAGGCCTGTCCCTAGGTCCCATCCCTGTGTACCAGCCATTCTGGGGAAGACCTGCCCAACTTAGCCCCAGGTTCTGGCCATCAGACAGGCCCCAGCGGGAAGACTCCCCTTCTCCTAGACCCCCAGGCAGACCCTGCAATCTACAGCCCTGCCCCCATACCAATTAGCCTGAGACCCCCGCCACTTCCTGAGACTCAGAGACTAGCCCCCAACTACTATCCAGCCCAAAGCTCCCATCCAGAGCAGAGGTGAGAGCCTGTGGTGATACCCAGGGAGGCCTGCCCCTAGATCCCATCCCTGGGCACCAGCCTTTCCTGGGAAGACTAGCCCAACTTGGCCCCAGTTTCTAGCTATCAGGTAGGGCCCCAGCGGGAAGGGGAAGGTTCCCCTTCTCCAAGACCCATCCAGCAGACCCTGCAGTCTACACACCCTGCCCCCACACCCATCCACCAGAGACCTCCCCACTTCCTGAGAATTGGAGACCTGCCCCCAGCTCCCATCTAGACCAGAGGTGAGTGCCTGAGGTCATACCCAGGGAGGCCTGCCCCTAGGTCCCAACCCTGGGCACCATCCATTCCGGGAAGACCTGCCCAACTTAACCCCAGGTTCTGGCCATCTGGCCGGCCCCAGTAGGAAGGTTCCCCTTCTCTTAGACTGCCCTGCAAACTACATGCCCTGCCCCATACCCATCTGCCCAAGACCTCCGCCCCTTTCTGAGCCTTGGAGAGCAGCCCCTAGCTCCCATCCTGCCTGGAAAGCAGGACCCATCCTTCTGCTGCATACAAAAACCACACCTCAAATTCAAAGATACACACTACCTAAGAATAAAAGACTGAGAAAAGTCTTTCCAATCAAATGGTCTTAAGAAGCAAGCTGGTGTAGCCATCCTGATATCCAACAAAATAGACTTCAAACTAAAATCAATCAAAAGAGATCAAGAAGGGCATTACATACTCATCACAGGAAAGATCCACCAAGATGAAGTTTCAATTCTGAACATTTATGCCCCAAACACAAGGACACCCACATATGTAAAATGAACATTACTAAAGCTTAAACCACATATAAAACCCCACACATTAATAGTGGGAGACTTCAACACCCCACTTTCACCACTGGACAGATCTCCCAAATCGAAACTTAACAGAGAAATAAAGGACATAACTGATGTTATGACACAAATGGACTTAATCGATATCTACAGAACATTCCATCCTAACAACAAAGAATATGCCTTCTTCTCAGCACCCCATGGAACCGTCTCTAAAATCGACCACATACTTGGCCACAAGGCAAATCTCAACAGATACAAAACAATTCGAGTAGCCTCCTGCATTCTATCAGACCACCATGGCTTAAAGTTGGATTTCAACAAAAACAAAAACTACAGAAAACCTACAATCTCATGGAAACTGAATAATGCCCAATTGAATCACCAATGGGTTAAGGAAGAAATAAAGAAAGAAATTAAAGACTTCCTAGAGATCAACGAAAATGAAGACACCACATACCCAAACTTATGGGACACTATGAAAGCAGCACTAAGAGGAAAATTCATAGCACTAAATGCCCACATAAAGAAGTTGGAGAAATCTCACACTAGTGACTTAACAGCACACATGAAAGCTCTAGAACAAGAAGAGGCAAAGTCACCCAGGAAGAATAGATGGCAGGAAATTATCAAATTGAGAGCTGAAATCAATAAAATAGAAACAAAGAGAACAATACAAAGAATCAATGAAACAAAGAGTTGGTTCTTTGAGAAAATTAACAAGATAGACAAGTCCTTATCCAAACTAACCAAAAGACATAGAGAGAGCATCAAAATTAACAAAATCAGAAATGAAAAGGGGGAGATAACAACACAGAATGAGGAAATCCAGAGAATCATCAGGTCATATTTCAAAAACCTCTATGTAGCAGAATCTTAAAAGGTCTTATTAATAAAATCAAACCTGAGCCAGGTATTGCGGTAAATGCTGGAAGGTCAGAGAGACAGAATAAGCCACAGCTATCTCACCTTGCCGGATCCTCAGCTGGTCTTGCTTCCTCAGACTGGAAGCCTCTATGTCCTCATATCCAAATGACTCTCAGCTGAACTGCTGCTAGAAGCCTGAATGCTTAACCAGCCACATGCTTCTCCAGGCCAAAGGCCTACCCAGGCCAAATGCCTCGAGTTTCTTCACGCCTTATATACCTTTCTGCTCTCTACCACCACTCCCTGGGATTAAAGGCTGGCTTTCTGGGATTAAAGGTGTGTATCACCGTGCCTGGCCGTTTCCAATGTGGCCTTGAACTCACAGAGATCCAGAGGGATTTCTGTCTCTGGAATGCTAGGATTAAAGGTGTATGCTACCACTGCCTATCCTCATGTTTAATATTGTGGTTGTCCCGTCTCTGACCCCAGATAAGTTTATTAAGGTACACAATATTTTGGGGAACACAATACCACCACACCTCTACTCCAAAAAACTGGAAAATCTAAAAGAAATGGATAATTTTCTGGATAGGGACCACATACCTAAGTTAAATCAAGACCAGATAAACTATTTAAATAGTCCAATAACCCCTAAGGAAATAGAATCATTCATTAAAAGTCTCCCAAGGGGAAAAAAAAAGCCCAGGACCAGATGGTTTCACCGCAGAATTCTATCAGATCTTCAAAGAATAATTAATACCAATACTCTTTAAATTGTTCCACACAATAGAAACAAAAGGAAGATTACCAAACTCCTTCTATGAGGCTACAATTACCCTGATTCCTAAACCAAACAAAGATGCAACAAAGAAAGAGAACTATAGACCGATCTCCCTCATGAACATTGATACAAAAATACTCAATAAAATACTGGCAAACAAATTCCAAGAATACATCAAAACAATTATCCACCATGATCAGGTAGGCTTCATCCCAAGGATGCAAGGGTGGTTCAACATATGAAAGTCCATCAATGTAATACACCATATAAACAAACTCAAAGAAAAACCACATGATTATCTCACTAGATGCTGAAAAGGCATTTAACAAAACCCAACACCCCTTCATGATAAAGGTCTTGGAGAGATCAGGAATACAGGGAACATACCTAAACATAATAAAGGCAATTTACAGCAAGCCAACAGCCCACTTCAAATTAAATGAAGAGAAACTCAAAGCGATTCCACTAAAATCAGGAACAAGGCAAGGCTGTCCACTCTCCCCATACATATTCAATATAGTACTGGAAGTTCTAGCCAGAGCAATAAGACAACATAAGGAGATTAAGGGGATACAAATTGGAAAGGAAGAAGTCAAGCTTTCCCTATTTGCAGATGACATGATAGTATACTTGAGTGACCCCAAAGATTCAACCAAGGTACTGATACAGCATATAAATACCTTCAGCAACATAGCAGGATACAAGATCAACTCAAAAAAATCAGTAGCCCTCCTATATACAATTAACAAAGAGGCTGAGAAGGAAATCAGAGATACATCACCCTTTACAATAGCCACAAATGATATAAAATACCTTGGGGTAACTCTAACTAAGCAAGTGAAGGACCTATATGACAAGAACTTTAAGTCTCTGAAAAAATAAATTGAAGAAGATGTCAGAAAATGTAAAGATCTCCCATGCTCATGGATAGGCAGGATTAATTTAGTAAAAATGGCAATCTTACCAAAATCAATCTGCAGATTCAATGTAATCCCCATCAAAATACCAACACAATTCTTCACAGACCTGGAAAGAACAATACTCAACTTCATTTGGAAAAACAAAAAAACCCAGGATAGCTAAAAGAATCCTGTACAATAAAGCAACCTCTGGAAGCATCACAATCCCTGACTTCAAGCTCTACTATAGAGCTACAGTAATAAAAACAGCTAGGTACTGGCATAAAAACGGACATGTGGACCAATGGAATCGAATTGAAAACCATGACATTAATCCACACACTTATGAACATATGATTTTTGACAAAGATGCCAAAACTGTACCATGGACAAAAGAAAGCATCTTCAGCAAATTGTGCTGGCATAACTGGGTATCAACGTGTAGAAGGCTGCAAATAGCTCCATATCTGTCACCATGCACAAAACTCACGTCCAAATGGATCAAAGACCTCAACATAAATCCAGTTACACTGAATATGATAGAAGAGAAAGTAGGAAGTAGTCTTGAACGCATTGGCACAGAAGACCTCTTCCTAAATATAACACCAGTAGCACAGACACTGAGAGCAACAATTAATAAATGGGACCTCCTGCAACAGAGAACCTTTTGTAGAGCAAAGGACACCATCAATAAGACAAAAGACAGCCTTCAGAATGGGAAAAAAATCTTTACCAGCCCCACATCAGACAGAGGGCTGATATCTAAAGTATATAAAGAACTCAAAAAGCTGGACTTCAAAATACTGAACAATCCAAACAAAAAATAGGCTACAGAGCTTAACAGAGAATTCTCAACAGAAGAATCTCAAATGGCTGAAAGACATTTAAGGAATTGCTCAACATCCTTAGTCATCAGGGAGATACAAATCAAAATGACACTGAGATATCATCTTACACCTGTCAGAATGGCTAAGATAAAATACCCTGAAGACGGCTTATGTTGGAGAGGATGTGGAGCAAGGGGAACACTCCTCCACTGTTGGTGTAAATGCAAACTTGTACAGCCACTCTGGAAAACAGTTCAGTGGTTTCTCAGAAAATTGGGAATAAGTCTTCCTCAAGACCCAGCTATACAACTCTTGGGCATATACCCAAGGAATGCTCAGTCATACCACAAGGACACATGCTCAACTGTCTTCATATCAGCATTGTTTGTAATAGCCAGAACCTAGAAGCAACCTAGATGCCCCTCAACTCAAAAATGGATAAAGAAAATGTGGCACATATACACAGTGGAGTACTACTCTGCAGCAAAAAAAATGATATCATGAAATTTGCAGGCAAATGGATAGAAATAGAAAATATCATCCTGAATGAGGTTACTCAGACTTAGAAGGACAAACATGGTATATACTCACTCATAGATGGATACTAGATGTAGGGGAAGGGATGGCCAGACTGCAATCATTGGCTCTGGAGAGGCTAGCTGACAGGGAGGAACTCTGGGAGGGACACAGGGATTGCCCAGCAAAGTAGAAGTTGATGGGATCTGCATGAGTGGGCTGAGGGTGGGGTGGTGGCAGAGGGCAAGGAAATGGGGGGGTGAGAACATAGGGAAATGGGTGGGTTGATCTGGAGCTGGGATGGAGTGGGAGAGCAGGGAAGGAGATACTGTGATAGATGAAGACATCATGGGAGTGGGAAGAGGCTGGGTGCTTGGGAAGCTCTCAGGAATCCACAGGGATGACACCACCTTGGACTGCTGGCAGTGATCGAGGGGGTGCCTGGACTGGTCTACTCTGGTGACCAGTCTAGTGAATACCCTAACTGTCATCATAAAATCTTTATCCAGTGACTGATGGAGGCAGATGAAGGGATCCACAGCTGGGCGCCCGGCTAAGCTCCTGGAATCCAGTCAATGGGAGAGAGGAAGGATTCTGCAGGCCGGGGACATCGAGATCATGATGGAAAAACATGCAGAGATGACCAGCCACACTGGTAGAGACCCATGAACTGTGGAGCAGTGGCTGTGGAGTCCCCATGGGACTGGACTAGGCCCTTTGGATATGGGAGACAGTTGCTTAGCCCGAATTGTTTGGCAGACACCCAGGCAGGAGAATTGGGATTCATCCCTGGTGCATGGGCAGGCTTTTGGAAGCCAGGTGCCTGTGGTGTGGCACCTTGCTCAGCCCTGGTGCGGAAGGAAGAGGCTTGGACCTGCCTAGGCTGGGTGTGCAGGCCCTGCTGATTCCCTAATTGGAGACCTTGTTTTGGAGGATGTGGGGATGGGGAGTGGCTTGGGAGGGAGGGCTGGGGGGTGGGAGGAGGGAGGAGGGAGGAGGTGGGATCTGTGGGTGCTATGTAGGGTGAGTAGAAAATTTCTTAGTAAAAAAATGAAAACAATAAAATAGAGAGCACATGAATTTAGGAGGGAATAGTCATGGAGAGATAGGAGGAAAATGGGAGCGAAGGGAATGGTGTTGATTGTGATCATTTGCTTTTGTAAAATATTAAGATTAAATAAAAACTAAAAAGAATAAAATGAGTATCTTTGGGTTTCTATTGCTGTGAAGAGACATCATTGTAACACAAATTGCTAAACAGTCTTAATAAAAAAAATCTCAGAGGCAGGTATTGGGATAACTTCTAAAAGATCAGAGAAACAAAACAAGCCACAGCCAAATCACCTCGCCAACTCCTCAGCAGATCCTTTTTCCATGAATCCTAAGCCTGAAAGCTTCTGAGGCCTCACCCCTGAGAGTCTTAGTTGGACTGCTGCTAAAAAGCCTGAAAGCTTAAAAGTCTCTAGATTTTGGTCCTCACACCTTATATACATTTCTGCTTCTTGCCATCACTTCCTGGGATTAAAGGTGTGTGTCTTTCCTGAGCAAGACATAAAATCTCAAGTCCTGAGATTAAAGGTGTGTACCACCTTGTCTGGCTCTGTTTCCAGTGTGATCTTGAACTCACAGAGATCCAGATGGACCTCTGGATTGCTAGGATTAAGGGTGTGTGCCACCCCTGTCTGGCCTCTATGTCTAACCTAGTGGCTGTTCTGTTCTCTGATCCCAGATAAGTTTTATTAGGGTACACAATATATTGGCGGACATAATATATCACCACACATTATGACCATAGAAAGTCTTATAAAGGAAAACATTTAATTGGGTTGCTTACAGTTCAGAGGTTTAATCCATTATCATCATGGAGGGATGAAAGGCACCATGCAGGCAAACATGGTACTGGAGAAGTAGCTGAGAGTCCTACACCATGATTTGCAGGGAACAGAAAGTGGTCTAAGACACTAGACATGACTTGAGCCCATATGAGACCTCAAAGCCTGCCTCCATAGTGACACATTTCCTCCAACACGTTCATATCTTCTCCAAGAAAGCCACACCCCAGTCGTGCCATTCTCTATGAGTTTATGGAGGCCAATTACATTCAAACTATCACAATCAGAAAAATCATATTTTTGAAAGTTAGTGGCACCAAATGATCAGCCCTGAAACCATGCATAGAAGTAATATCACACAGACAAAGCAGGTTATATTTAGGAATATACATGTATAAATATACATATATGCATTTAATGACAGTTAATGAAAAATAGGCCATGAACATGAAAGAGAGTAATGAAGGATATTTGGGAATGTTTGGAGGAAGGAAACAGATGAGAGAAATGTTGTCATTATATGACAATCTCAACAAAAAGAGAGAGAGGGGGGACTGAAGCAGATAGGTGAGGGTGAGAAAACTCCAAAGATGCAAAGAAAGAACCCCCAAAGGACTCAGTCAAAAGTGGACAGAATGTAGGTTAAGATCCTTGGTTATATTCCAGAAAAGAACTCTGTGTAAGATGAAATGACTGGAACTCCAGCTGTTTTGATACTATGGAAAGAGATCATTGCAGAAAACAAGGATGAATCAGTTTTGTAATACTTCAGCTCTAATATTGTCATAGACTTAATAAAGCAATAATTAAATTTTAAAACCAAATAAAATAATGAGCACTTTTATAATTGTTGATAATGCTCCATGTAGGTACTGTGTGTGTATGGAGGAAAATATAATGCTCATTTAGTAGTAGAAAATCATAGGAAATATTTCAAAATTAAAAATCAGAAATAGAGTCAGTGGATAAAGTCACTTGCTTTATGAGCCTGGCAACATGAGTTTGAATCATTGAACCTATATAAAGGTGGAAAAAGAGAACAGACTCCACAATCTTCACACGTGTACTATTATGGCATGTTTACACACACACACACACACACACACACACACACACACACACACACATGCACAGACACACACACGACACACACACACATACATTTTAAAACATAGAAATAAAAACTTAGAATTTAGGATGTAAAGATAGCTCTGTTGATAAAGTGCTTACCGTACAAACATGAGGACTAGAGCGTTATCTCCAGAACCTCAGTACAAAAGTGTTTTTAATGGAATGCTGTTGTAATTTTAGAACAGAGAGTGCATAGACTAGTAGATCTCTGAAGTTTTTTATTCCCAGGATATTGAAAAATGCTGTCTGGAAAAGAATGATACCTGAAACTTCCTAAGGTATTCACATGTATGTAAGGATTCTGAAACTTTGACATGATGATTGGAAAACAATCACAGATACAAAGGGAATAAATACATAAAATATATCTTAAAAATTATTACTACTATATTTTAAACTTGTATGAAACACATTTTCCAGGTAAATTTGAATCACAAAATTAAAATAAGTAGAGTGAGCGGCAATGTAAATATTTAAGAAATTGGTTGAAGTTTTTTTTAACTAACTATATATTTTTATCCACTTAAATATGTAAAGTCAAGGTAGATTAATAAGGAAATGCCATGTCTAATGCTTATAATTTGTTCTATGTACAAAAGTAAAGGTAAATTAATTTTCTCATAGTTCCCTTGACTTTAGTATCTATATCTGCACTCTAAATAAGAACAATATAATACTTGAGATTACAATAATAAAAATTTGAATAAATTAAGAAAATAAGGTTACTTGATTTCCTACTTATTTAATATTAATTGGACATGCTAATCATTATCTCTGGGTGTAAAATAAAACATGACTGTAAAAATGTCATTTGTAGAGAAGAGGGTAGTGAGTAAGGGTGGGAGGTGAGAGTGAATGTGTATTATATACATGTGGGAAAATATCCAAGGAACAAATTAATAAATAAAAAATCAAGCTACCTTAGAATTTCCCTATACCCTGAGTAATTTTGACACACACTGATGTTTGAAATCCATTACACTCAAGTGTGCTTTCAGCTTACAATACATTACAATGATAGTTTCTTTCATGGAATCTGATTAGTACCTTGGAAAAGAAGGTTGTTTATAAAGCAAATGTGAAGTTGATATGGACGAAAATATAGGAAAATCATTCTAGGTTTTTGATAATAAAATATCCCTTTAATACTTTCATCTCTATGTACTAGCTAATATTTAAGACAAGAGAATAAATAAGATTTTAAAATACTGTGCAATATAAATGAAAACACTTTCAGATGTCATGATTTTATTTATGGAAAAGATAGGAGGATCCAGAAATTTATTACTTCATATAATAAATATATATACAGAGTATATAAACAGTAATAGTTCTTCTACACACCAGTAGTCATCAGTTAAACTGCTAAATTTATATGAGAAAATACATAAAATAAAATATGAAGAATATACTCAATAATACATTTCAGTATTTATGAAGTATATAGCACTCATTTGAAGAAAACATTAATTATTAGATACATTTAAAAATATTATTAGAATTATTATTAGTGTATAAGAGGGAGACAGAGACAGAGACAGAGAGACAGAAAGAGACAGAGGTAGAGATGGATGTGAGGAAGTATATGCCAGTATTCAGAGGTCAGAGGACAACTTTACAGAATTGGTTCTCTCCTTCCATTATTATTTAGTTTCCAGGAATTGAACTCAGATCATTAGGCTTGGATGACAAGTACTTTACTCACTGAGACTTCTCATTGGCCTACTTAATGAATAAATTTTTCAAAAGATATAGGAAGATCTATATTCTTCCTTGAATGAATTTATAAAGACAAATATATTGAGTATGTTATTAATTTTTTAATTTAAAAATTTTTGAGACTACAATATATCATTTCCCTCTTCTCCTTCCTACCTCCAAACCTTATCATCTAGCCCATCCCCTTTGCTTTCTTTCAAATTCATGGCCTCTCAAGTACATAAATAAACCTGTTCAGTCTTTATAATATTACTAGTTCATGTGTGATTTCAGGGCTGATCATCTGGTATTGGATGTTGGCATCCAGCTGGTATGCTCTCTCCTGGGAAACTATTTCTTCTGATATCATCATTCTTTAATTACCTGTGATTCTTTCTGTAGGGTTAAGGCCTTGAACTTCCCTCTTTCCACATCCACCTATCTATTGATGACATGACTGTTCATGTCATTAATCAAAAATTCAATGCCTTCTTCATTAAAATTTTTAATGAGTTCTTCTTAAATACCTTTAAAGAAAAAATTGAAAATATATATGAATGAAGAAATAAGGGAGATACCATAGTATATATGGGGTGCATGGGGTGAATGGTGTGTGGAGTAATTTGAATCTGTGTTTCTGGGATTTGATCTCTCATTTTGGTTTCCTAATAAATTCTCATTCCTTTTGTGGTGACAGCTCTATTTTTGTGTTGACAGTGAGTAACTGTAATTTAGTAAAGTCATTGTGAGAACCAATATTGTCTTTATAACAAAGAGCACTAGAAGGAAAAAGTGCTAATTTCTAAATATGTCCCCAGAGATCAATAAAGTTGTGACAGAATGTTAGAAAGAAATTATAGAAGTATTGTTTTCTTTCCTAATATGAAAAGTAATATTAAACATTTTTTTCTAAAGTCACTCAGCATTCTTTTTAAGATGAATGGACATAAGTTTATTTTTATAAGCATGAAATATATCTTACTGGGATAATAAAGACTATAATTCTATGAATATGTGCAAGTGTGTTTGGACAGATTCTCACTCTAGTCCAACCTGACATGGAACACATTATGTTCACTCTTTGGCCTAGAACATATGGCAACCTGTCTGCCTTCATCTCCAAATTGCTGAGATTAAAGGCATCAGTCATCCTGCTGAGGTTTGTTTTCTAGTTCTTATAGGTGATTTATATAAAGGAAAGATTGAACATCGGAGAAAGCTACAATTTGAGACGTTTTAGTTACTCCAATATTTTTACTTAAAGTTTGAGGGGTTTTGTAGACACCTATATGCATATATTTATCCTGAAAATTTTACCTGTAGGCTAATTAACTTCTTTCAGAAAATTATTTGATGAAAACATGTCCTTAATGAAGAAAGTTTATTGAAAAGTAATGTTTTTTTCAGACATTAACTTGGGTTTAGATAGAAAGATTACAGCTTTTTTTTTTTCTGAACCATTTCAAATCTTATAGTTTTTAGTAACTTCCAGTAACTGTTAAAAGTCTATGCTAACAAAGTAGAGCTTGGTATAAATAATAGATCAATAGTAAAATGTTACATGGGATCATGACTTCAGTTATTCTATAAAGAAAGCATCTTTTGCAGCCAATGGAAACTACTACAGAAATCCAAAACTGGTCAAAAGACAGACAATACGGCCGAGCGTTGGTGGTGCACGCCTTTAATCCCAGCACTCGGGAGGCAGAGGCAGGCGGATCTCTGTGAGTTCGAGGCCAGCCTGGGCTACCAAGTGAGCTCCAGGAAAGGCGCAAAGCTACACAGAGAAACCCTGTCTCGAAAAACCAAAAAAAAAAAAAAAAGGCAGACAATACATGATTATGGGGTGCCTAGACAAAAGGGATATATCTACTGTACAGCCCTACACCTAAGACTCAGCTAACACTGTGAAAGAGAAAGTGGAAAGAGCCAGAGTACCCAGCTGCCTGTTGTGAGATAGTATATTCGAGATAAGAGAAGGATGTTGCTCTCATAAAATCTCAACAACATAGTTTCCTAAACAAGACCTACATAAAGACAACACTAGTCAACATGCTAATGTCGATAGGGAAATTTCACAATGCCCCACCACCAGATGAAGAACTACAAAATCTGCTGGTAAGAGAGAATAAGTTTTCTTCAGGCACATGCCCCATGAGAGGTTACCAAATCCCAAATGATTAAATGCTAAACACAAGTACATAAGAGCAACATTAAATGAACTCAATAGGTTACACAAACATGCATACACACACACACACACACACACACACACACACACACACACACACACA